>JAVGVS010001564.1:0-18626 GCA_032718565.1 Distichodus sexfasciatus
TATAAATTTTGTAATATAATATATTTTTATTAACTACTTACAGTAAAACATGTTTTGTCTGCATATATTTAACCTGTTCACCAAGTGAGTTGCCTTACCGCCGTCTATGATGCACGAATAAAAGTGTGTTTGTTTGTTTTTTTTTAATAAAAAAAAAACACCCTGCGGACTGCGATGGTCGATAAAAATTAGTTTTCACTCTTTCTATTCTGTCCACATTGTAGTTGTCCAATTACGTGCGGCAACAGAAAAATAAATAATAGAGAGAGGTAAAAAAACAAAACAGTTCTTCCTGGGAGCTGGAGCTGGCTCTAAGAACTGTTTAGTCGTGAGAGCGATGACGTCTCCTTAAAAATCCCAAACCCTTTCATGTACAGAAACTATTAAGGAAGGAGGTAACAGCCATACCACTGTTAAACTGACGGGTGTCACCATTTTCTAAAATAACACTTATGCTTAATTAAGAAACAGCCTAAAAAGTCCTTATGACTCCTATGGTACTCCTACCTTTTATCCCAAAACCTTTAGAGTGGCTGATCTGGGCTTGCTTTGTGCTGCAGATTTTCTCTAATTGGATGAGATTTCCACTCTGAGTTGATTTTCAATGTCCAGTTTCAATCAGTAGAAAAACCTGCGCGCCTTGCATCCCCACCACATATTATGTGAACCTCTGTGTTTAATATGCAAAATCTTAAGTTAGATTCAGAAATTAACATAATTTTATATTACATTTGTCCTTGTATTCTCCTTTAGAAATGAATTATATCCAGTTGGAAACAACAGAGGAGGAATTCGAGAGTCGGGTGTCCATGACAAGGACCAGCATCGAGGAAACAACCTCTGACCCGTGCAACAACAAAGATTTCTACTCGCAAACGCAGAAAGACGCTGGCAGGAAGAGAAGTCACAACTGCCTAGTATGCAAGAAGAGGTTTACGTGTCGGAGTAAACTCGAGAGACATCTGCGCATTCACACAGGAGAAAGGCCCTTCCTCTGTTCAGACTGTGGGAAGAGCTTCACCAACCGGAGCAACCTTCAAACGCACCAACGCATTCACACCGGCGAGAAGCCGTACCGCTGCTCAGAGTGCGGGAAGTGCTTTGCTCAGCAGAACGACCTCCTGAAGCACCGGCGCATCCACACGGGAGAGAAGCCGTACTGCTGTTCCAAGTGCGGGAAGAGTTTTACTCAGCAGTGTGACCTGCAGAGGCACTTGCGCATCCACACAGGGGAAAAGCCCTACCAGTGCTCGGAGTGTGGCAAGGGTTTCACTCACCAGAGCCACCTCCACAGGCACAAGCGCGTCCATACAGGTGAGAAGCCGTACCACTGCTCGGAGTGTGGCAAGAATTTCGGTCATCAGAGCAACCTCCGGACACACCAGTGCAATCACACGGGAGAGAAGCCATACCACTGTTTCGAGTGCGGGAAGAGCTTTCCGTATCAGAGCAGCCTCCAAACGCACCAGCGCATCCACACTGGAGCCAGGCCTTTGCAGTGCTCAGAGTGCGAAAGGAGGTTTGCTCAGCAGAGTGACCTGCAGCGGCACCAGCGCATCCACACCGGTGAGAAGCCGTACCGCTGCTCGGCATGTGAGAGGAGTTTTACCCACCAGAGCAACCTCCAAACGCACCAGCGCGTCCACACGGGAGAGAAACCGTACTGCTGCTTAGTGTGTGGAAAGAGCTTTTCTCATCAGAGCAGCCTCCAAACGCACCAGCGCATCCACACGGGAGAGAGGCCGTATTGCTGCTCGGAGTGTGGGAAGACTTTCCGTTACTCGCAACATTTGAAGACGCACAAGTGCATGATGGAGCTGTTAACGCATTAAAAAATTGAGTGTCTGTCTTATTGTTAGGTCTGTTTTTTTTTCTTACACTGTCAGAAAGGATGTGTAGAAAAAAAAGTCACACAGTTGTGTAATTTTAAGACAAAACATAACCTGTGAATTTTTTTCACAGTATTTGACACTATGTGTAAATTGATATAATAAAAAAAGTGAACACGAACTCTGTGTATGTGTGTATTTGTGTCAGGTTGTAAAACCACAAAATCAGTTTTGAAGTTGGTGGCTTCTCTTGTGTGTGTGTATGAGACGGAATTCACGTGAACGTTTTATTATTTAATTGTATCACAGTTGTAGCAAAAATATTTGTATTTATTTTTTATTTCAAAAGGCCAAGTACTGCTCAGATTAAAATGTTTTTCACCCAGTGTTTGACAGACTTGTAGTTTCAAGATTTAGACACACAATGTCAGCAAAGAGCCATGTTTGATCTCCGCTATTTAAACCCTAATTCAACTTGTTTTCAACATCGATGCTGAGCACATCAGAGAGAAGCAGTGCTGTTGAGAAGAGATGCTGTGTGTGTTTCGATAATGAGAGAGAGAGAGTTAAGGAAGAAGACAAAAATTCTTAATCAGTGCAGTAAAGCTTTATAAGTCTCTGCTACACATGTTTTCTGCATGAACTTTATTCATTAGTTTGACAATAACCCAGAAACTTCCAGAAACCACACACATACCGTCAGTCACAAGATTTTAACAGACATTGTATTCATTCCTCTGTATGTGAAACTATTTGGGAATAATTCTGTGCACAAAAACTGAAGTAACTGCATTAAAATGCCTAAGTGAGGTTCTTGGTGATGTAAACATGTGCTGTGGAAGTCCAAAATTCACTAAAGAGCATCAGTTCAGTCAAATATTCCCTTTTATTGCAGACAATTTTTATCTGATGAATAACAACCGGAGCTCTACTCACAATATAGCTTTTTACTTGAAATTTTCAGTGTTTATTCCGAATGCACATTCTTTGCTGTGTTGTGACGCAACTTGTGTGGGATTGTGGGAAATAAGGTCTCTCCCAGAAAGGACAAAAGCAGTTCATTTTATAGGTCAAAATGAGTGATTTGTTTTCCATTATCTAATTTTAGAAAGTAATCAATAGGAAAAAAATCACTATAGAAAAATGCATTATTTGTCACATAATTATCACGTAATTTTATTCTACAGTATATCCAGATGGATAAAGAAGTGTTTTCACCTGGCACTAATTTTAATCTTCCTCACAGTACTAAGCCATACAATGTCTCTGACATTTAAAACAGACAGTGTTCTTATATTTCTAGTAGTTCTATCTAGTTTAGCACATCTATACTACATAAAGCTAAAACATTTCAACAGGAGCAGTCCAGTTGTCATCAAAAAAGACACATCAAACTATGACAAATCTGAATAGTGCAGGATGTCCCAAACACAACATAACATAAAGCATGTATGTCTTAACTTTTTTTGTCTCCTAAAATCACTTTTATACAATTTTTATGGCTTTGTGGGGACATTTGATAAGTCTCCATTGGAAAAATTACTTTAGAAAATGTACGTTTTATTTGAGAAACTAAAAGAGTAAAAGATGTACTTTTGGTTACCGAGGTTAAAGTTAGGGTTAGGGTTATGATTAGCTGTAGAATTATATCTAGTCATTATGGGAGAAAGCAAAAGTAAATAAACTCCAAATTCACTAAAACAAAGCTTTATTACAGTTTTTCTCGATTGCTTACATACTATTACCAGGCTTATGAGCTAAATTTCCCAAACCATTATGCCAAATACAAAAAGACACCCATTTCCCTGAGCCATAAACACCAAACAACATTTCTGACACGTGAATCAGATTTGGTTAACTCTTACAGCAAAACGAAACACAAATCCACTCAGTTGTCAATGCCTGCACCATGTGCTCAGTCAGAAAGAACTTGCAGGCAATATGGTTCACTCAAGTCAGCACAGCTTGAAACCAATGAGCACACAGTTATCCAGAAGGAAACACAGACAATCAAAAATGTTCACACACCATTCAGAACCTTCACTTGTGTGAGTTCACTTGTATTGGAAAAATGGATCTACAAAGACCGGAAGTTAGAGGAACGGGACACAGAAGAGGAGATGGAAGAGGAAGGGCAAGGGCAAGGAGACAAGTGGTTTCTGATCAGATTCGTGCAACTTTAGTTAACCATGTCCTTGTCCGTGGGTTGTCCATGAGGGAAGCTGGCCAAAGAGTGCAGCCGAACCGCTTCACAGTAGCCTCTATAATCCGGACCTTCAGAGAGGAAAATAAGTAGGTAATTTACTTACTGCTCTCTAGGATAACATTTGAGCGCAGTAGTCTGTGCTCTTACAGTACATACAGTTATATGCAAAATAATAGCAGTCTAACATTACTAATGTGTTTAAGTACTGATTTTGGCAGAAATGATGATACAACATGGGAACAAATTCATGACTAGGTGTAGCAGAGTAATGGCCAACCAACAGACTTAACAGACATGACATGCATGCTGCTAATATGGGGGTAATTGGCTCATTTAATGAAAGGAGTGTGTTCAAATTAATAGCAGTGTGGAGTTCAGTTAGGGAGGTCATTCAATCTGTGAAGAAATGGGTGTCAATTATGGCCCTTATTTAAGAGAGGAAGGCAGCAGATGTTGTACCTGCTGGTTTTAGCCCTTGCTTAGTGAGTAAAATGGGTCGTTCCAGACATTGCACTGAGGGAGAAAGAACTTTGATCAAAAAGTTGATTGGAAAGGGGAAAACATACAAAGAAGTGCAGAAAATAATTGGCTGCTCAGCTAAAAAGATCTCAAATGCTTTGAAATGGGAAAGAAAACCCAAAAGACATGGTAGAAAAAGGAATACTACTATCCGCCTAGATCATAGAATAACAAGAATGGCAAAGAAGCATCCAATGATCAGCTCCAGAGAGATCAAAGATCTCCATTAACCTGTGAGTACTTCAACAATCAGAAGACACCTATGTGAAGCCAAATTATTTGCAAGAAACCCTCGTAAAGTACCACTGTTGAAAAAAAGACATGTATTGAAAAGGTTACAGTTTGCCAAAGAACACATTGACTGGCCTAAAGAGAAGTGGCGCAATATTCTATGGACAGATGAGAGCAAGATTGTTCTTATTGGGTCTAAAGGCCGCAGACAGTTTGTGAGACGACCCCCAAGCACTGAATACAAGCCACAGTACACTGTGAAGACCGTAAAACATAGAGGTGCAAGCATAATGGTTTGGGGATGTTTCTCATACTTTGGAGTGGGGCCCATTTATCACATAACAGGCACCATGGACCAGTTTCAGTACCTAAAAATACTGGAAGAGGTCATGTTGCCTTTCGAAAGGAACTCTGATGGAGTCAAAGACCAACAGGTGGAATATGTGCAAGTATGGTTTTTCATACCATATTTGAGTATATTTATGTATTACAGCAGTGTATATACTGTAGTACAGGGCATACTGTGCACTACAGCAATGTTTTTCTGAGTCGTCATTTACTGAACTGTTTCATTTCTTTTGTAGAGAATATTTGACATAGATACCCAGATAGCAAAATCAGATTGAAACAATATTGAACAGTTGTCAGGAAGAAATATTGAATCTACGTTGATATTGCGACGTTGAAACCAAACTGAAAGCGCTCGTTATGTTTTACGCTGAAGCAACAGCGGATTTTAAACCATAATTGATAACCATAAACCATAATAAATCAACATCAATTCAACCATAATCTAAAAGGTCAATCTGGAGCTATTTTTTAGTTGATTTTATATCGAGAAAACATTGATAAATAATGTTGATTCAATCATCATCTAAAGCCAATCTTCAGCTACGTTTTAAGTGATTTACTGTTGAAACTATGTTAGTAATCAATATTAATTCAACAGTCATCTAAAGCCAGTCTTCAGCTACATTTGAAGTGATTTACTGTTGAAACTATGTTAGTAATCAATATTAATTTAACAGTCATCTAAAGTCAGTCTTCTGATTTTATACTAAAATATTTTGTGCAAAATAATAAGGCATGTCAATTTCAAAAAGTGATTTGTAAAGCAAGTATCACTGGTAAGCTTTGTGCTGAAATAGATCTAAACACGTAAACTAGGAAAGCAACATCCCTCCAAACTGGTAAAACACACTGCCCGCTAAACATTGTTAGAAAAAAAAATTAAAGCTTCTTAAAAGTTAAATTATTAGCTTGCAAAAGTTTAAATATAGGCAATGAAAATACAATGTATACTGCATATTGAAACAAAACAACTTTAAACACAACATAAATATTTATCCAAACATGGATCAAAATTCCACCCAGAGTTCCTTGCTGAGGGACAGGTGTAACATCTTCTGGTCAAATGGCCAGTCACTAAGTTTGCTTGTTTGTCCTTTTAATGCCACCCTCTCTCTCTGGAACATAACGCAGCCATTTTTTAAAATGGTGTTGCTGAAGGTCAGATGGAAAAGCTTCTGGTCAAACTGTCGAGCAGCAGCTGAAACAAATAAGATTTAAAGCTGACGAAGGCACAAAATGCCGTTGGCACCCGCGGTCGTCCAGAAGCTTGGAATATAACAATTCTTATAGGAGACCCAATCTTCGTCCAAATTTGACTTTTAAATGTTTTTATCATTGCATATTACACATACATTTCAACAATATTTGCACATAATGAAAAAAATCATGATTCATTGTCCAAAGCATATGATGCATGATTTAGAATGTTTGAGACCCCCCTGCGCGCTCCCCAAAAATGGTGTCGCCCAATTATTGCGTGGGCAACTCGTTAAATTGAGGGGTTTTTTTTAATGTTGAAAACACAACCTTTAGACAACATTGATGGCTTATAAATCGTGATTGCTGTAAAAATGTTGATTTAAAGTTGAAGTTTATACCTCAACCATATACCAACCTTTCCGACTGTAATTCAATGTTGAATTAACATCTTTTGCTATCTGGGATGCCAGAGAGACTCCTTATGAACTCATCTTTGTTGATGAAGCGGGATTCAATCTTACCAAAAGGAGGAGAAGGGGGAGGAACATAACTGGCCACCGGGCCATTGTGAATGTCCCTGGCCAGAGAGGAGGAAATGTAACCATGTGTGCCGCCATCAGTCACAGAGGGGTCCTCCACCACCATGCCACCCTTGGTCTATACAACACCATGCAGCTGCTGGCTTTCCTCAATGGTCTGAGAGATTGTTTATACTAACTAGACCAGAGGGAGCCAGCACAGCCACAGCAGCCATGCTACGTTGTCATTTGGGACAATGGCAGTTTCCACAGGACTGCTGTAGTTCGTGACTGGTTCACACACAACCCAAGATTCAGCAACATCTTTTTGCCAGCATATTCTCCCTTCTTAAACCCCATAGAGCAGTTTTTGTTCAGCATAGTGGTGTAAGGTCTATAACCGAGACCCCTACATCCGTATTCACCTCCTCCTATGCTATGGCTATGGAGGAGGCCTCTTCAGACATTACAGTTGAGGCTTGCCAGGGGTGGATTAGACATACAAGGGGTTTCTTCCCCCGCTGCCTGGCTAGGGCTCACATTGCCTGTGATGATATGAATTTATGGCATGACCCAGACCAGAGAAGTGTAAGGTTTGCCCAATGTCTTACTATAGTTTATCAAAGTTATATAAAATGTATCAGTCCCATAAAATACATTTTTAATCAAATCGAAAGCATTACACTCTTTAGTTCTCACTAAAGATACAATTTGGGTTCTGAAGGTGGTTTTACCAATTATATGAATTCTTTTAATATAGGTTCCAGCAATTTAATCCTATTAATGAAATCACAACAACTGGGTGAAATAAATGAACATTTATTAACACTAATTCTAAAACAAATAGTAAGCAATCAACAACAAACAGTATATTTACATAGAAAGAGAAGGGTAGTAGTGTGTGTGTGTGTGTGTGTGTGTGTATACACACAGAGATTCTTTGATCGGTGGAACAAAGGAGTCTATGTGCGCGCAGTTTGAATGGGGGAGGTTGCTCCTTATCTCTTTCAAGACAAAGGACAATGGTGGTGTGGAACTTAGCCTTAAGCTAAATGTTTGAAATGTACATGACGCTGAGTTGAGTTGGATTCAGGTGGTTCTCGGGGTTCCGAGATAGTGAAAGAGAGAAGTTGGAAAGAGAAATGAGATGCGTGTAAAATAAACAGCCTATCATGAAGCATATGAACCATATTCTTCTAAGTCACGGTTTAAACAATGCTGAACAAGACGTTGCGTTAAAAGTGAAGGTATGCTAAGTTACTAAACTCAGAGATTCAGTTTGGTCTCACGTGTTCGTGGGTACAGCTTTTGTCCTTACAGTCCTGTAGCGTTGTTACGTCTGTCCTCCATCGTCATCCTTGCAATTCTGGATAGTTTGGAGGGAATTTGTCCATGCGTGACTGGCAATTGCTCGAGGAATGCATCTTCTCGAAGCGAGGGTCTTGCCATTACTGCATGAGGTCGGAGGAAATTATTCCAGGGAATTTCACGTCCTGGCTGTGGAAATCTTGCTTCCGAGGTATTCTGGTTCGTCTCGCTTTCTGCCTTGCACATAACGGGTCTGCGTTGAAAATGGCAGGTTGCAAGCTTGATTTACTGAATTCCTTAACGTTACTAAGAAAATAAAGTACCTCCTTGTTCCTGGTCTTCAAACAAAGGAAATGTAAATGGCCCTTCCCCAGCGCGTGTAGGTTTGGCCAGGGTATCTCTTAACAGACCCCAGCCCGCGAGGGCAGGTCAAGAGAGAGAGAGAATTTCAAATGCTGCGGGTTTTATCACCTGGGCTGCCAGATATGGGAAGTGCCCTCCCTTTCCGGGTCGGACTCTATGTGCAACTCTGGTGGCAGCGCCACCTAGTGGACGGCATGGTACCTACAGAAGGGATGCTGATTCAGGATGAATGTTTTTGTTTTGTTTTGTTACAGTAACGTTTTCAGTGACATATTTGATATTGGTAATTTCATGTTCTGCATTCTATGTTCTTTATCCATTGCATATTTTACAGTTGATTTACTTTTTCACTCAGTTTCGGCTTATAACTACAGTACATCACGGAATTAAAAAATTACGCAAATGCATAGGTGTTGTGTCTTTATATTATGTGTGTCATGAAAAGAGTTTGTTCTGGGTAAAACCATAAGTGCCATTATTCATTGCAGTAACAGGTTTTTGAGGTATTGTTTTGAACTGAGCTCACTAGTGTGTAATTCCTGGTTTGCAGTAGGTATGTGATGTATATTTGATGCCTTTTGTGTGATTACTGAAGGCAGAGTTTGGTTCAGATGTAGGATTACATGGTTTTGAGTGGAGAGTTTGTTTTTGACCTGAACAGTGGAAGTTTCGGTAGTTGAGTGAGCAGTTAAGGATTTGTGTGTAGAAGTTTTGGGAAATTGAGGGCTAATTTAAAGAAATGTGTTGTAGCTATCAAGAAAAACTGTAACATGAATATTGATAAGTGTGACTATTCTTAAATCAAACACAAATGAAATGTGATTAAATACTAAAATGTTAAAAACACAAAGTGTGGGAGAGAGATAGAGTTGTGTGAATGAGAGAGGTGTTGTGTATGTGTGTGAGAGAGAGGTTTTTTGTGTGTGTGTCTGCGTGTGTGTGAGAGAGAGAGGGAGTTGTGTATGTGAGAGAGAGGGAGTTGTGTGTGTGTGTGTGTGTTTAGGTGAAGACTCAGGTGGTACTGCAGGATACAGGAGGTTATTCTATCTGACACACACACACACTGAGGAGTTAGAACTGAAAAGTCTGAACCCAATCCCAGCATAGAGGGGCTGAGTGAATGTGGAGTGGAATGTGTGTAAATGTGTGAGTGTGTATGTATCAGAGGAGACGCTGTAGAAGGACAGAGTGCCGGCCAGCCAGTCCAGATACACTGCTACTCTGTTGGAGCTGGAGGTGGGAGCTGATATGACAGTCTCATTATTATTGTACCAGGCAGAGTATCTGTTAGTAGAGTAGATCAGTTTCCAGGAGTTTATATTGCGTCCAAACCTACTGTGATAGCTATTTCCCTTTCTCTTAATCCCTTTATATGACACGGCAAAGTAAACATCATCACCACTCCACTCAAGCTCCCAGTAACAGCGTCCAGTCAGACTCTCTCTACACATCACCTGATATAACACATCAAATCTCTCTGGATGATCAGGATATGACTGTCGTTCTCTCACACACGTCACCTTCCTGTTCCCCTCAGCAGAAATAGAGAGAGAGTTGTTTGCTGTGTTTGGGTCCAGTGTGAGATCACACACATCTGCACACAACAAGAGAGACACATCACCAACATGAACAGTGTGTGTGTGTGTGTGTGTGTGAGTGTGCGTGTGTGTGTGTGGGGGTGAACTTACATTTTTGTAGTCCTGGTTTAAGTCTGATACTTCCTCCATGATCAAGCCTACAAAACACACACACACACACACACATTTGATAAAACACACACACTCGTACTTGTACTTATATAGTAGTGAGGACCTCCATTGACTTCTATATTACTGTATCTAAATAATACTTCACCCCTAACCCTAAACATAACCCTAACTAATCTTTTTACACTTTTCGTTTTGCAAATAAACTAGTATTTTTTGTTTAAGCAGTCTAAAGAAGTGAGGACCACCAAAAAAGTTCTCACTTACCAAAAATGTCCTCACTCTGCTGGTTAAAAACTCATTTCATTTTGGTTCTCACTAAGTAGCAAGTACAAGAACACAATCTCTCTCTCTCTCTCTCTCTCTCTCTCACACACACACACAGAAACACACACACACACACACAAAACTTCTCTGTCTCTCACACACAGAGAGAGACACACAACCTCTCTTTCTCACACACAAAACCTCTCTCTCTCTCTCTCTCTCTCTCACACACACACACAACCTCTCTCTCTCACACACACAGACACAACCTCTCTCTCTCACACACAACCTCTCTCTCTCACACACACACAGACACAACTTCTCTCTCTCTCACACACACAAAAAAATTCTGTCTCTCTCTCACACACACACACACACATGCATACATACAACCTCTCTCTCTCAGACACATAACCTCTCTCTCTCTCTCTCTCTCTCACACACACACACACACACACAACCTCTCTCTCTCATACACAAAACCTCTCTCTCTCTCTCTCTCTCTCTCTCTCAGACACATAACCTCTCTCTCTCTCTCTCTCTCACACACACACACACAACCTCTCTCTCTCTGCATTAAGGTCAGTTTTATCAGAGCAGTGATAATAGAAGAGAGAAGTGAGAAGAGAACATGACTCAATGAATAATTAAGTTAATGAAGAGAACTGCACACACTGTATGATCTAATACATTAATGATGATGATGTTTAATAAGAGCCTTCATAATCTCACTCTCTCATCAGCAGTTTTTAATCCTAAAAATGTCAGATGAACAGGAGTTTGATATTCATCATTCCTACAGTTTGTTGGTAATATTTTGATGGTGCCGAATAGAATCATCAGCATGTAGATGAATGCAGCTGATCAATGTTGTAGATGTTGGAGTGTGTATTTGTACATGAGGAAATGTAGGAGGTAAATATGATCAGTGGTGCAGTTTTCTGCTCCTTTATTTTTCTACTTGCTTGTTATAAAGCCTCCCACCTGCAAACGTCTACATGATATTACAGTGATATCTTCATACTGATGTCTCCATTCTGGACTAAACATCACCTTTAGTTACAGGATTTGGCTCTGCACCTCCTTATTGTGCTTTACCATTGTTAGCACATCAGCTCAAGCTGTAGCTACCTGAGTGTCTGCAGTCTGCAGTGTGGATCCTCCAGTCGAGCAGAGAGCAGCTTCACTCCTGAGTCTCCTGGATAGTTGTAGGTCAGATCCAGTTCTTTCAGGTGTGAGGGGTTTGAACTCAGAGCTGAAGCCAGAGAAGCACAACCTTCATCTGTCACCAAACACCCAGACAAGCTGTAGAGACGAAGGACAGAGGAGGAGACACACACAGTGGGGGAGATGATGTGCAGTGATTCTATGCAGTATTGAAATCAACAGCAGGTAAACATCACAGCAGATTAAATGAGGTGTCCATTTGATTTGTGAGGCAATTCCGTGCTGCCCGGTCACTAAGAGCAGTTTACCTAATTACTGATTAAAATATCTTGCAGATAGGATGTTTGTGTTTTAGTGGAAATGAATAAGGAAGCAAGTCATTAATATACATTCAGCAGGTGGTAAAGGATATTTTATGGCACTAAAGCATCTCTTAAATTGCTGTGAAACAAGATGTGTTTTGTCCTCTATGGACTCTAGTGTCCACACCCACTCCCCTGCTCTAATCACTCCAACCTGGAATCCATCAAACCTGATGAGTCTTACCTCACACCAAACACTTTAACATAGACATATGATGTAAATTCATATTTCCCCTGCTCTTTCTGCTGTAAATCACACATCCCTGTGTGTACCAACTCAACATGTGGTAAAGAATGAAAACTTCAGGTTCTGTAGTGACTCTACACATTCAGGTTTAAAAGGTTGTTTAGGTTTATACTGAAAAAATATTTTGATTTAAATGCATTTTGAATTCTATACAATTACAATGTCAGTGTCATTTGAACATATTATAACTGATGTTATTCTGTCATTAATGATCTGAGAGGAATCTGACCTGAGTGTCTGCAGTTTACAGTGTGAAGTCTTCAGTCCATCAGAGAGCAGCTTCACTCCTGAATCCTGCAGCTCATTGTTACTGAGGTCCAGCTTTATCAGGGGACAGTTTGTTGATTGTAGAACTGATCCCAGATCCTCCCAAGACGTTACTCCAAGATTACAGAGAGCCAATCTGCAGAACAACAGTGAGAATCCTTTTAAAGAATGTATTTATGTACAAATGTGTGTATTTCAGTGGTTGTGTGTTCAACAAGTCATGCACACTGAACACACAGTACATCTGAGCTGGACTTTAATAAGAGAAATTAGTCAAATTGATGCTCAGTAAAGCAGTGTTCTGATCTTCACAGTTCAGTCGACATGTTTGCTGCATCAGAGCTTTACTGTAGCTCCAGACACACTCTGCTACACTCCCATCACCAACCTCCACCCTGGCCCTGAACACACACATGCTGAAGGCTGGTGTGTTTCTCACTTCACTAGGAAATATCAGCTGCAGAATTAGAGAGAGAAATCTCACCTGAGGATCTGCAGCTGGAAAAGCTTCAGTCCATCAAACAGCGTGTCCACTCCTTGTAGGTCATTGTTACTGAGCTCCAGCTCTTTCAGGAGGCACGTTTCTGTTTGTAGAGCTGATGTGAGAGATCTCCAAGACTCTGCCTTCAGTTTACAACCAGCTAACCTGCACAGTGGGAGCACATACAGATCAGAGTTCAGATTAAACAGAGATTGTAAAATCACAACATCATGGAATTCATGTGAATGTTTTTACAAATGTGTGATTGAAATACATTATTCATATCCAGCTCTCCTGCAGCAGAACAATTCATTCTTCTTAAAACACAAACAGCTGACAATGCTAGTCTTCATTACTGTTAACAAAAATGTAGTGAAACAGTAGTGAAAACCTCCTGAGCTCAAACTATAGAGTTACATCAAAACTACAACTTGGTAATTAACTGAATAAACACAAATGATAAGTGATTTTGCAATTTACACACTTTAGACGAAAAGTATATTTAGCACAGAGTATGAGTCAGAGTGTTTTAATGAAATATGAATTTCTAACTCTGCATTCACTTCGTCCCATCGATTTTCCTCTTCCACCCTCTGAGGCAGTGTTCATGATGTTTTCACTGTGATTAGATTTGAGGTTGGTGAAGGTTTAGAAATCTGACCTGAGTGTCTGCAGTTTACAGTGTGAAGTCTTCAGTCCATCAGAAAGCAGCTTCACTCCTGAATCCTGCAGCTGGTTGTTACTAAGGTCCAGTTCTATCAGGGGGCAGTTTGCTGATTGTAGAACTGATCCTAGATCCTCGCAAGACTTTACTCCAAGACTACAGTTATACAGTCTGCACAAAGTAAAAATACAGGACAAATTTTATTCCAAACACAGTTGTTGAGGTTTTGAAACCCGTCTCTGTTTGAAATATGTTCCTCCTACTTTACACTGCATCGCATACGAGGTATAAAACTGTATGACATAACACACAAGTCATCTGTCTGAGCTTAATATTACACTTGATATAGTGGGGCTGAAAAGTAAATATTGATCAATTGTAAATCATTATTTGTTCAAGAGTAATGATCAAAGTTGTGTATTAAACTATTCCACAAACTCAAAGGCAGCCTCACACACGTTTTACTTCCAAGTAATGATTTGATCTGTACATCAGATAAAGCTGCAAATGATATGAAGCCTGAAAGTTCACATTGTTATTAAGGACAAATAAAGCAGCTTTTTCTCTTTGGCTCTTATTGATTGTGAGCTGTTTGAGCTGCTGCTTCTGTTCAGTAGAGCTACATGACTTAAAAGATGCTGTTTGCTTCAGATTGGAATCTTGCACAACTGCTATTGTTTCCTGGAAAACTAAAGAGATACATTTCCCTTTAAACTCCATAAAACTCTTCTTATTTCTGCTGTTCCTGAATTTTCCTTAATTGGGAATCGACTTCTTTTCTCTTTCTTTGCTGCTCATGTCTGTAAGTTTAAAGAAGAATATTTATGTTGGTAATTGTATATTTTGACAGTAGCAGCCAGTGTTCAAATTCATAACTACATGGTAGTGTTTATAATCATTTCTACAATTTCTACTGTATTTTTAAATAACTCACAGATAGTAAAATATAATGTTGGGTCTCAGGTTGCACACAGCCCACAGTTAGAACAACCCTGTCCTAGAGCACATTCAACATCTTTACTAATAATGTAATTAATGTACAGTTTTACAGGTAAAATTCACAATATCCAAAATATATCAGTTCTAATCAAGAATAAAATATAAGACAGTATTGTTGGAATGAGAGAGAAAATGAAACAGTTTAGAAACAGTCACTAAGTCTAACGCACCGAGGTGTGAACCTGGTAAATTATTAGCCCCCAAAAAGCTTGTGGAAAGCTTGTAGCCCAGATATCTCCTTTATTAATCAGTCATTTAAAGACAAGAACTTCATCCTAGTCACAAGATCAGGAGAGGCCACAGGTCACCTCCTCGATCTGCCTCACACTCGGCCACTTGTTGAATAAATTAATTAGGGGACTAAACTCCTCTTCATTTTAAGAATGTAGCAGACACAAGAAGAAGCCAAAAAGCTCACAGTTCCTTCACTGTCTTAGGTGAACATAAAAGCGGCGGAGGTCAAGTCACCATCTTTCCCCCAAATAAGACCCACTATGAAAAGATGTGTGCCTGTGTAGTGTACACAACTGGCCAGGATGCTTCAGGTTCTGCAGTTCAGTTGCACAGGCTTATCAAGTCAAATATCATATCATATCACTAAGGGGCATTGCATTCTGTAAAACCGAAACTGTGATCATGTTTGTAAAATCAGGTTGTATGCTTTGTGCAAAAGTATAAAAGTAATTTACTTGAACTTTGGAACCAATATGGTAAAAGGACCCGTGCAGAAGAATTACTGAACCCCAATATGCCAGTATCTCATGTTTACATTCAATCTGAGCAGGAAAATCCACAGCGTCTGACTATGTCTGTGGTGCAAAGTAACCGCAAAGTTATTAAAGTTACAAAGTTTTATAAAACTAGAACAACTCAGCCAAAAGGTGTCTCCTAAAAATGGAGGACTGAAGACCCTTCCCAGGGGCAGTGAATTAATATTCATGAGCTCGCTTCATAAACGCATGACACCTCGAACTGGTCATTGCCCCTCCTCCCTTTAGGGAAGATGCGACCATGAGAGACGAACACAGAAGTCAGGCTGTTGACCAACTGGTCTCCGGCCTCAGATCATTGCTTTCATCACACGATGCAAATCCGTCCTGATTCCTGACTGAGCATCACGCTCCTTTCAAGTAACAGCTTCCTCTTCTTTTAAAATTCTGGCTGGTCATAGATAATAACTAAGTACCATACGAAGCCTTTAGCTTATTGCTCACTGCATTGTAGAAAAGGGGGGTCTCCATATTGGTTACTTATGTCAGGTTAAAACGAAGGTTTCATCTCAATCCATAGCTCCATCCGGTCAATGCTGCCATTCTGTATGTCTGTCTGAAACGTAGTATTTCTAGTATTGTGTGTTAAGCAGAAGTAATAAAATGGAAAATCACATCTTACTGTGTGGTCTATATTTGATTAAAAAAAGGCTGTCACTTGCACAAAGATCTTGCTACCAGCTCTAAATTGTTTATTTAACCATATCGACAATTCCTTTAACTACAAATACCTGTATAAGGTATTTCTTTATTGATCTAAATCCATATTTACTGATATGATAATATTTACTGGACAAATAATTTTACCTGGTCGGTAGTGATATTGAAATCGGCGCATTTATATCTCATCAGAATTAATTTTGATATGAATCAAACACGGCGGCGCAGTGGTTAGAGCTGACGCCTCACAGCGAGAAGGTCCTGGGTTTGAACCCCGGGGACGCTTGTGGGGCCTTTCTATGTGGAGTTTGCATGTTCTGGGTGCTCCGGTTTCCTCCCACAGTCCAAAGGCATGTGATATAGTGACTCTACACTGCAAAAAATGCCTTTTTAAAAATAAGAAAAAAATTACTATTTTCGGGAAAAAAATACTTATTTCAAGCTAAATTATCTGCCAGTGCAGCAAGAAAATTGCACTTGCTAAGATTTCTTAAAACAAGAAAAAAAATACTCAAAGACTAAGCATACACAACTTAAATTAAGCAGAATATACTAGTTTTTTTCTCCAATTCTCTTGAAACAAGTAAAGATATACTTACAGTCTAACTGTTAACACAACTCCTTTACCAATATAGGTTGTTTTAAGAAAAAAATGCTCAAAATTAGTTGTATTACCTAGGTAGGATAACTCAAGATAACATTTCTTGAAACAAGTCAAATAATCTGAACAATATTCAGTCTTACCAAGAAAATAAATCCAAAAAATGGTGTAACAAGATTACAATGCTGAATTCAAGTCAATTACACTTGTACAGATTTTTATTTTTTGCAGTGCTGTTAACTGGTGACTCTAAATTGGCTCCTTAAGGTGTGACTGAGTGAGTGTGTGTGCCCTGCGGTGTGTTGGTGCCTGCCCAGGGCTAGTAACCGCCTTGCGCTCGTGAGTTCGATAGGCTTCGGTCCCCCCGCGACCCCAGTTGGGATTAAGCGGTTTGGAAAATGAATGAATGATGAATGATAAATCAAACACAATAACTGAAAAATTAATATCTGGGGAAGAAAATAAGAAATGCAAGATTTAAATGAAAATAGTAAATTAAGCAAATTACCAATTCTCTTACCTTACAATATCTACCAATATCTAAATGTGCTGATCATTCAAGCTAATACAAGTTCAGACTGTAATCATATGTAAACTGACAATACATTGTGTTTCTAATGTAAAGTTTCTTCTCCAGAACGACAGAAATCTGACCTGAGTGTCTGCAGTTTACAGTGTGAAGTCTTCAATCCATCAGAGAGCAGCTTCACTCCTGGATCCTGCAGCTTGTTGTTACTGAGGTCCAGCTCTATCAGGGGGCAGTTTGCTGATTGTAGAATTGACTGTAGACTGGAGCAGGACTGTTCACCAAGTTTATTATTAGCAAGACTGTAAAAGACAAGTAAAAGCAGCACATTTTACAATATTGATGTTTAGACCAATAAGAAACTGTTGTATTTGTATTAATGTCGTTGAGTAATGACTGATGAGATTGTAAAATGTAAAAGATATCAGTAGTACTGACCTGAGCACTTCCACTGTACAGTATGAACTCTTGAGTCCAGCAGAGAGTTTCTCTACTCCTGAATTCTGCAGATCATTATTACTCAGGTCCAAGTGTTTTAAAGATGACTTTTCTGACAGTAGAGCTGCAGCCAGAGCTTCTGTAGACACTTCAGTCAGATTACAGCCAGATAAACTAGACAAAAAGTTTAATAAAGTATCTTATCTCAGAATGTGTAGATTGTGTTTATATTTAATAATTGCATATAAAATTCTGGTTTTTCTGCCGTTCCATATCAACACATAAACCATGGACTTAAATATTTTATCATTATAATTCACAATTTCACACCAGTAGAAATCCATATGCATGAGCATCTTGTGAACACACATTTCAGAGAATGAATTTGGCAAATCTGATGAGACTCTTTCCACGATGTATGATATTTGCTCTTGTTAAAGTGATGTAGAGTAAGTCTTTGCTGTGTGTAAATGTGTGTATGTGTGAGAGAGAGAGAGGTGGAGGGCATCTGTCCTCGCATCAGTATTAATGTTAGTTTAATGATGTTGATCTTAAACACTCACAGGGCTTTTCTACAGTTGCTGATAGCTGGGATGAGTCTCCTGTATCCCTCCTCTGATGTGTTGTACTTCTTCAGGTTCCACTCATTATGCACATGTTCTGACATCACATGCATGTAGCTCACAGCTGAGCACTGGACAGGAGAGAGCGGCTTTTTGGAGAAATAATCTGCAGTTACAGAGTAATAACTTTCTAGTGTTATATAAACATTAATTCATACAACTCTATAATCCTTTAATGTTAACCATCTAATGCATATTGATCACTTGAATTTAGACTTTGTGTATCAAAATTCCTGTCTTAAGGAATCTTAAGGGTTAGTTTTTGCAGAGCATTCAAACTATAAGAACACTATGTTAACAACAACATCATGAAGACAATCTAA
>JAVGVS010001565.1:0-18617 GCA_032718565.1 Distichodus sexfasciatus
GAGTCTAACTTCCCCATTTATCTTCCTAGTACCATCCAAAAAACCCCCACTGCCGGTCAGTTCACCAGTCTACGAAGCTCAGCTAACCTGTTTAAATACATGAAGTCTGTATGTGGCATTTTCAAACGGTCACAAATCAATTTCCCATTAAAAAACAACTTTGGAATTGATATATTAGTCTTTCGATGCTTTTAACCATTATTTTATAAATGAAGTACTCTGTAAATCTTGCTCTGGACCTGATAGAATCTGAGTGCTTTCTAGGTGAAATTCCACATTCCTCCTAAAAACATTTTTTGCTTAACATGGATTGTGTGCAAAGTTAGTTATGTGAGATTTATAGCTTTCAAAGAACACAAAATACAAATTGAAATACACAGAGAGCAGCATTCACATCACAAGACTCTTATTGTCTAAGTAGCTGGTACTGTACGTATGTTTATTATCCAAATGCCAGAGCAAGTTTCCTTCTCTTTCATCATGGTTGTACCAGTGCAGTTCTACAAATTCTCAAGGAGATTAATTAAAACCTGATAACTGTGTCTAAAGTGGCTGATTCATCTCTCACAATGATCTCCCAATGGACCACAACAAAATGTGAGCTCTGTATTTAACTCCTCCATGCATGCGCAGTGGAGGCTATTCAGCAGAGTTTGTCTACTTTGCCCAAGGATACAACAGTGATGCACCCTCACAAATGCACACTCACTGTAGGGTGAATATTGTCTTTGAGAGAGCTTCAGTTCTTCATTACGAGTCAGAGTTGATGTGTTTCCATAGGTTTCCATCAGCTTGAACCAGTCATTCCAGTCTCCTCTGACGTTATGTGCAATGTTTCCTGTTTTTCACACCATTGTTAGTAAACTCTAGAGGCTGCAGTGTGCTCCACGAGATGTACTGCAAATACCCAAGTACCCAAGAGATCTGCCATTTCCAAGCTACTCAAACCCAGTCACATTTTCTTTGTTCATCGTTGTGCTTGCTGTGAACATTAAGCGAATCTTCTGAACTGTATTTGCATTAATCTACGCTGCCGTACAGTGGTGCGGTGATAAGTGCTGTTGCCTCACAGCAAGAAGGTCCGGGGTTGTTTCAATCCCTGAGATAGGGCAGTTGGTGGCGTAACGGTAGGGTGCTCGCCCTAGAAGTTTGCAGGTTTGAATCCAGGGCCGGTAAAGTTACCACTAGGTACTCATGAGCAAGGTACCATCCCCGGGCACTTGTTAGCTGCCCACTGCTCCTTCACGGATGGGTTAAATAGGTCACATTTTTGTTGTGGTGCACTGTGTGCTGTGCTATGGTGTGTTCACAATGACAAATAATTTGTGTGCTCTCCCTGTGTGCTCCAAAAAGCCCAAAAGCATGCACTATAGTCTCTAAATTGCCACTCTAAGGTGTGTATGTAAGTGTGTTTGTGTGAGTGTGTCCCCTGCTGTGTGTTGGCACAGCGTTCACAAAGTCTCGGGATTGGCACTTGTCACAATGAATATTCACAGTTCAGATATAACCTCAAATCCACACAAAATACTCTCACAAAATACGGTTATACACTGATAGAAAACAATGTTTCAGATATTTGGTTGTAGTTTTTTTTGGCTGAGACCAGCTTTTCAAGCTTCAAAATGCCAGGGTGTAGTTTTGTAGTTTCTGGATTGTCTAATAAGAAAAAGGAACAGGAAATCTTCTACAGCAGCTGATATCACAACCATAAGAAACACTTCGACAGTAATCTTGACAAAGTTGCTCATACTTCACAGTGCATAACCTTTGTTAAAATATAACTGGAAGACGGTCCAGGGCCAGGATGTTGAGACCTCAACTCATTTTGATTCTAGGTAAATATATTTTTTCTAAGTTTGTATTTGCTGCAGTAGTATTTCCTTGTCTATGCCTTTTCCTTTCATCAAAGATACATATTTGTTGTATTTTGAATCGTTCAAAAACCAAATATAAAGCAGTTGGTTACCTTGAAGAATGATCTGATAATGTTCTGCATTACTGTTTTTTTTATAAGAGCACTTTAAATATCAAGTCTAAATGAGAAAATAGAAATAGAATAGAAATATAATAGAAAATCTCTACGTGACTTGCAGCTACAAACTACTCTAGATTACGATTGAGAAAATGTGTCTTCCTAACATAATCCTGTTATCATTTAGAAAGTATTTCAGGAGGCATTTTCTGTTCTTTTCTTTTTGTTTTTAGCTTAGTTTCCTTTGCAGCGAGTTGTCCTTTACAAACCCAAAACTTGATCAGCGAGGGAGCTGAGTTCTTTTGGATGCAAAAACCTCAGTTTTGTTCCTTTTGCAATACATCACTGTTAGATGTAATGGTTTTATATTATGGCTCTGGTGTGACTGGACCAATCTTACGCATTTTCATATTTGACAAAAGACATCATATTAATTACAGCTAAAATAAAACTACCAAAGGATAATCTGATAAATCAGTACTCAGGTAATTAAAATGTAATTTTCACATTAAATAATCGTTTAAAGCATTTTAACAGTATTAATATGTGAGAGCTACATAGTCACAGGATATGATGTATGTCTATAATGTATCTAATTGTTGTAAGGTGGAGAATTTGTGAATATAAAAAGATGTATTCTGCAAACAGAACTAAAGCCTGTGTGTGTTTACAAGTTGTTCTATTGTTATTTAAGCATCTCTCACATTTTTGTTGTTTTTTTGGCTGTGTGCATGCTGTTCATGAAGGCTATCAACAGAAAACCAACAAAAATGCTGTTGATGCTGCTGATGGCTATCAATAACTTTACTTTCAATGACAGCTACTTTTAGACTTAATGGCTGTTCTGTGCAGTGCAAATAGAAGCAAAAACAATTAAAGATGTAGTGTTTTAGATCTTGATTGTCCCATTAATCAGCTGTTAATTCACCAGAGAGTGACTTCCCTGTCTGGATTCACATTTATCTTCTCTTTATCTGATATATCTGTGTTTGTGTTTATTTAAGTATTTGTCTTTATCTTTTAAAGAGTTATATGTGCATTCTTAGGTTGGTGTTAACCTCACTACTGCTTCCCCCTGGGTCTTAATACACTTTTTCATTGTTTATCTGAATTATTGGTTGTACTTTTGGTTTCAAATTACTGTACATACTGTGGATATATAATGTTTCTTTATTATGTTTGGAATATTCCTGCAACAAAATCATGAATTACATCTGGATCAGAAGTTACTGTCTATTGAACTGGCTTAACTACGCATCATTAAAATGATCTCTTTTTTCAGTTTCCTATAGTATTTGCATCATCCCACTGGCAGGTAAGTTTCATTCACTAAATTAATTTGGAGTAATAATGATGCATCTAGTTTCCTTCAGTACAAAGCAGAAAATTTTTAAACATGTAATATTCACTCTTGATGAAGATTCTCTTTCATTGATAGACTGCGCTGACATTCGACTTGTCAGTAATTACAGTGTCTGCTCTGGTCGAGTGGAGATCTACCATAATGGCCGTTGGGGGACAGTGTGTGATGATGGCTGGGACATGAATGATGCCAAGGTGGTGTGCAGACAGATGGGATGTGGGGAAGCTGTTAGTGCGCCTGGCAATGCCCGCTTTGGTCAGGGGAGTGACCCAATACTCCTTGATAATGTTGGTTGTTCTGGAAGTGAAAGTTCCCTCACACAGTGTTCTCATCCTGGATTTGGAATCCATGACTGTGGTCATAGTGAAGATGCTGGTGTTGAGTGCTCAGGTGAAAAATATTACACAAACAGACAAAACCATCATTTATACAACAGAGCCATTTATTAGATATGAGTATAAATGAGTATAAATAAACCACAATCAATATCAGTCAGTTATCTATCACTGCACAAGTGGCTATGGAATGGTATCAAGGACTGGATGCACCAACTTAACATGTTCAATACAAATATATGCAAAAGAATAATACACTTATACATAGTGATACATTCAACTATACAATCTCACTAAATATAAATACATTTAATTTGTTTATTGTATGACACTTTAGGAGGCACAATCCGATTGGTGAATGGAAATTGCTGCTCTGGTCGAGTGGAGATCTACAATAATGGCCGTTGGGGGACAGTGTGTGATGATGGCTGGGACATGAATGATGCCAAGGTGGTGTGCAGACAGACGGGATGTGGGGAACCTGTTAGTGCGCCTCGCAATGCCCGCTTTGGTCAGGGGAGTGACCCAATACTCCTTGATGATGTTGGTTGTTCTGGAAGTGAAAGTTCCCTCACACAGTGTTCTCATCCTGGATTTGGAAAACACAACTGTAATCATGGTAAAGATGCTGGTGTTGAGTGCTCAGGTAAAAAATATTACACAAACAGGAAGTTACCCTACTAGCTTTGAAGTGAAATATGAACACTGATGAAAATGTTAGTGATATTGGTGATCAAGTATCATATTGTTCTCTCTCTTGTACCTACAGGAAACATTCCCACATTCACTCGGCTCTCTTCATACTCCGTTGTTTCTCCTGGAGAGGTTGTTCAGTTCAACTGTACTAAACCTGCACATCCAACCTGCACGTCTGTAAACTACCGTTTGTACAGAAATGGACAGGTCATAAAACCCCAGACAACTCAATCTACATTTACTCTGAATGTCCAAAGCTCGGATCAGGGTCAGTTCAGTTGTGATTACTCCTACCAGGGGAGTAGCACCAAATCACTGAGGAGCAGTTCCATTGATATCACTGTGGGTGAGTACTGGAATATTATTCCAAGCAGTATCTCAAAACAGTAATTGTAGACCATTTTCTCCTAATTATATCCCTGATGTAGTATACAACAGCTTTACATTTTTAGAAAGGCTAGTACATTACGTCAGTGAACTGTATTTCCGAGTAGAATGCTAGAAGAAATGCAATTTTTATTTTTTCAAAACACTTGAACAGTTACAGAAATAGGACAGAAGATGGCTACTGTTGTTATAAATACCACCAATTATTTTTTGCAGTTACTCCTGACCACTCCCTAGTATCTCTCAGGTCCTCCCAAGTGGTCAAATGGGGAGAAATAGTCAGTATCAACTGCTCAGTAGAAACTCAGTACACAGAGTGGAACCTTCACTCTGCAAAAAGCTGGAAGTTCATATAGAGGAGACGATGAGAGGAAGGAGCTCTGTTACCTTCCGTGTTAATGAAGTGGATTTTCTTCATGGTCTTACTACTGTCAGTACCAGATTACAGTGTTGACTCGTGATTTCAGCTCTCCACAGTCTGCTCTGTTAAACTGTCTGTTGTGTGGGTAAGATGAGTGTTTTGGGTTATCTAGATTTTACCTGCTACTCTCTTCAGTTTGTAGCTAAATTCCTCTTGTTCTGTAGTGAACTTGCTGCAGCCAAGCATCTCCTTCGGGGATTCTTAACAGACTGTTTCACTCCAGGTCTCAGGGGTCAGAAGGTGACCAGAGGACACAGCTTCTCCATCAGTTGCTCCACTGAACCTCAGTATCCGGGAGGCTTGTTCCACTTGACGTTTAGTGGCTCCAACATCACCAGGACTCAGATAGCTGTTAACCACTCAACCACGCTAACTTCTTTTAACATGGTGGGAGTTTATTCACCAGGAAACTACGAAAGCTGTTATTACCAAGTGAGCGTCCTACATACCTCTCCTCAAGCTTACCAAACTACACAATCGTCACTGTTAAGAGTACTATCAGAGAAGCACATGATGTGTTTTTCATAATCAATAACACCATCCTGATGATCCAAACCTGATGATGGCCTTTTCCAACATCTCTGTCTCCCCTTATTGGTTCTGGAGTGTGTGCAGGACTGTTGCTCATATTAGTTCCTGTCATTATTTGTCTTGTAAAGAAGTGCAAGGAACCCAAACAGATTACTGATCACAGACATCGTGAGTTCTTATTCAGGTTTCCTCCTCCCACCACTTCATAAAATAACATTTTCCTAAATCTGAGGATGATTGGCTCATGTTGTTTATACACGTTGATCATACATTTAGAATATCTCTTAATAGAACTCTAATATCTGGTTGAAGAGCAACTATGCTTCAAAGAAAATGAAATGTTTTTAATAATCATAATTTGTGTAGTGATTCTTTTTTACCAGTTGACTTCTCATATTTCAGTAACTTTATTTTTTCAAATGTTTAGGTCAGCAACAGACATGAACATACCCTGTTCAGCAAACGAGATAGATGATGAAGATGATTATGAAAATGCAGAAACCATTTTCCACGAGAGTGTGGATTCAGAGGATCAAGAGGATGACTATGTCAATGTAGATGCTCATAAAGAAAATCTATCAGTAGATAATGGCTAACCAGGACGAGACATTTTATCAAAATTGTATGTGGTAGGAGTGCAAGGATCACAATATCACTGATCCAATGCACGTTAATAACAAAAGAAAAACCCATTGTCCATCAGAGGTATTTGTATATTATGCATGTTTTGTACTATGTGCTAAGCTTTGTCTATGTTTTTCATTTGTTAAGATTATTTTTGTCATCTGCATACTTTACATGAGATTACATACAGATGACAAAAATAATCTTAGCAAATTCTATAACTTTTGAAGCAGATGACTGTACACTTCAGATATACCAATACTGTAACTACTGATGCATTGAAGCCCGTTACTGCCAGTGTGGTAAACATATTTATAATTGAAGTATAACTTAGTTTCTCGAAATTTCGACTTAATATTTCAGAAATTTCGGTTTGTATCTCAAAACAATGAAACTCGCAGTCACGTGTGTTAAGAAGCTTTCCCAGAAAAGATGTAATTCAACATGGATTTGGAGTACTAGTCGAGCTACTTGTAAATATTGCTATAAGTATTTGAACAAAATGAATGAATATATGTCATTTCAGATTATATGTATAATAAACACTAGATTGTATTGTGCTTTTGCTATTGCTTTTACAATTAGAAAGGCGTGTATCATCTTGATCAACGTATAATAGCGTAGATGGTTCACAGAATGTTTATAGAATCACACTTATATGTTACATAACACGTCTACTACACAGACACACACACACACACACACACACACCTTACACTGTTTACTCCATTTATACACAGACTCAGGGATGTCAGAGGCATTCAGAATGGCGGGGGGACACACTGGCGAGGGGTCTGGGGGTCCTCCCTCGAAAAGTTTTAATGAATTAGATGCCATTTCCTGCATTCTGGTGTATTTTTAACATGTTGTTAAACAACTAATTTTACCTACAAAAGTGACTTAATTCAATGACTATTTTAGAGACACATTCCTTAGTTAACAGGAAGTACTAATTCAAATAGTCCACATACTCATCAGCCTGTTTTTAAACCCACTGCTATACCTAAGATAATGAAATTAATGTGACACAATTTATCACCAACAATGACTTTATGGGTGCATTTTACTTTTTATTTTGTATGTAAACTGTCTTGTGGGGAAATTTTGACTTACTTTCCGCCGGGTCAGGGTCCAAACGAATAATTATGAAATGTGATGGGGACACGTCCTCTTCAGACTGAATGGGGCCGCGACACATCAAGGCCTCCATTTAAACAGCTAAGTTTCAGAAATGCTTCATAAAATGTGTCTAAATTGGGAATTACATCAATGAAGATTACTCTGGGAAACCCTGCTATACTCCACCAGCAGGTGGCAATGTGTAATAGAAAATGCCTGGAAGACTAGAGAGGACAAACGTAGTCTGCAGAAATCATTTTGCAAACACAGGCTTGCACGCTCACAGTTAATTATTTAATGTAAATGGTCTGTATTGTAGATTCTGTGCCATCTGACGACGGTAACACTTGTTCTGCTGTGGAGTCAGAGGTACAGGAGCTCAGGTGAGACAGGTTGGGTGTGGGGGCTGGAACAGATCAGCAGTGTGGTTCATAAACGAGGATGCATCTAAATCTCCCAGTTATTGTTTTTCATAAGCAAAACAGGGAGTAAAGTGGAAAAACGGTTGCCCTTGCTCACATTTTCATTTTATCAGTGTCCTTTCCACCTCTAAGCCCAGGTTTAGGATTTTTTAATCAGGTTGTAGCACTTTTCATCCAGATCCACAAATCTAGAATTAATCTAAATGTGGTAAAGAAACCTCCTCTTAGGCCGGATTTGGAATCTGGAGTAAGAAATATTGTGTTTTTCTCAACTTCTTACTCCCATTACAGCAGAAACAGGTAATAATCATGCTTTAGAGTAATAACGGCAGAATAACCAGTCACTATCAGTGTTGGAAACTAATATCTGACGTCAGCTTCTCTTTTTTCCTTCCGTCCCTCTCAGGGCTAACAGTGTAACTGGAGGTCTGATTAAAGGTGCTCTCTCAGTGGCAGCGTCTGCCTATAAAGCCCTCTTTACCGGCCAGCCCGGCCCTGAGCAGGTGAGTGGAGATGAACAGAGCTCATTTAGGTTAGTCATAAAGTCCTCAACCTTGAACTTTTACAGCTTTTTTTATGAGTCAGTTTTTCTGTTCTTTCACACAATTTATGTTTTTAATTGCACACTCAATTTACATAAGCCAGTGGTTGGCAACTTTTTTCTGCGGTTCTGATATAATATGGCAATGTGATTTACATCCCCACCTATTGTGATGTGAAAACAGCACAGTAGCTGAAAATTCTTAGCTATAGATTATAAACTACCATTTCAATCATGTTGATCATCTTGCTTCTATTTCGGTCATTAACTGTATTTTAAACTTAAGTCAGCTTTTGATTTGAATCGAAATGGTATCATGGACTTTGCGAGATCGGCATCCATCGCTCTGCTGACGGATATAATATAAATATCACCGATGAAAAGTCCTAGTCGGTAAGGGCAGCAAGTATGACCCTATTCTTCCTCTTGCAGCTCCCTGAGGAAGCTGACACTCAGGACGCCATGATGGCTGTGCTGGTGGAGATGGGCTTCGGCGACCGAGCGCTAAACCAGTGTTTGCTGCAGAAACACGGCCGCAACCTTCTGGACGTGGTCAATGAACTGATTCACATGCAAGATAACGACTGGTACAACCCCGATACTGAAATTATCCATGTTATCTTTCTCTCTCACTCTCCCCTCTCTATCTCTCTTTACTCCTTTCCTCCGTCTTTCACTCTGTCTCTCCTGCTGGGTGCGTTCCTTTCTGACAGTGTCCACCACGGGGTGCATTAGTAAAGAAGTCGTTATCATTTGTCAAAATCAAAGTCAAAAGTAAACTTTATTGTCATATCTGCTATATACTGTACAGATACATAGAGACCGAGACGACGTGGCTCCAGTTTAACCAGTGCGATGGGAAAAAAGGGAACAAGAACAATTAAGTACAAAATATACATTTTAAGCTAGACATGGAATATTAAATGTAACTTTAAACTAGAATTAGAATTAGAAATAGAAGAAGATAGAGGGCAGTTTGGATGCAGTATTACCTACAATGTGGAATTGACTTTTACTCTTTTACACTGGATGTGCAAGAGGTTAGAAACAGTTATAGTATGAAAAGAATTCTATATCCAGTCTATTCATACATTCACTGTTCAATATTTGTGCAAATAGTGGCAGCAGTGCAAAAACATTGTAACAAGTGTACAGAGAGACGAGACAACATGACTCCAGTTATTTTGAATTAATGAAATTATTTATTATATGTCAAAATATTGCGACAGCGATCGAGTGGAGAAAAACTACAGTTACAATCCAGGAATTGAGTTTTTGCACTAAAACCGTCCCAGAGCACTGCCAAAAATCCGGGTGCTGCCCATCTCAGCTGCCCACTGCTCCTTCACGGATGGGTCAAATGCAGAGGTCATATTTGGTTGATGTTCACAATCACAAATAATCACTTGCTTTATTTTAATTAAAACTCTTCCTGGATTGTAACTGTAGTTCTCACTTGACTGTTGTAAAAATACCTCAGTAACTAAAATACCTGGGCCTTGCTCCCGCAGTTTGGGTCATTTGCACAGCCCTATGTAAATGAGTGTTAATGAAAGTTTTTGTCAGTTTGTTTTCTTCCTAGTTAGAATAACATTACACTTCTCTATTTTTCCCTCTTGAACTTTTACGTGCCCTTTCTTCTCCCCCTTTTTCTCATAGCAGTGTTGTATCAACAGTCATTCCAGGAGGAAATAGTCCACCTAGCAGCAAAAATAAAGTGCATCACCGCGACGGTGTTGTGTAAAGTGCAGTGGTGCAACAGAGTCAGTTAGTTCACAGTCCAGGTGTGTGTGTGGGGGGGAGTGTGAGGGCAGGAGAATATTCAAGGTCTGATGGCTTGCGGAAAAAAGCTATCACACATCCTGGTGGATCAAGTTCTAATGCTGCGATAGCATCTGCCGGATGGGAGGAGTGTAAAGAGTCCATGTGAAGGGTGTGAGAATTGACACAATGCAGGAGGCCCTTCTGATGCAGTGTTTGTGAAATATGTCCTGCAGCGGTGGGAGAGACGCACCGATGATGTTGCCAGCTGCTCTGACAATCCTTTGAAGCCTGTTATCGGCAGTGCTGTTTCCGAACCAGATGGAGATGCAGCTGGTCAGGACGCTCTTTATGGTGCCCCTATAGAACACGGTGAGGGTGGGAGGGAGGGAGGTTGGCTTCGCTTCAGCGCGTCTCAGGAAGTGGAGGCAGCTGCTGTGCTTTGGTGATGGAGGTGGTGTTGGTGGTCCAGGTAGGGTCATCTGAGATGTGAACTCCCAGGAACTTAGTGTTTTTACAGTTTCAACCATGGGAGCCGTGGATGCGAGGGGTGTTTGGTAGGCGAGTTCTCCTGAAATCGACAGTCATGAAACAGGTCCGTTCCTGTCCGAGACGCTCCACATCTGTCAGATCATTGTTGGATTTTTTGTGTTTACATCTCTGCTAGAAGAGCATGTTCTGTAAGGGGTGGACACGGCTGTGGGAAGTAGCAGTGCAGTGGGTCGGTTCTCTAAAATGCTAATTCCGCTGCAGAAAAAAGTGTGACTTTTTAGTGTGAGTGTACCATCACACATTTATTTATGAATCTAGAGTGTAAAATTGTTACTACTTTAAAAAAAAGTGTTTCGCTTTATTTCAGTGTTATCCGTTCTCATGAAAAGGGCAGGAGGTGACTGTGTGCACTAGATTGGGCTTATACTTCTGAAAGTAATTTTGACCAAATAATGCAGAATACAGTCTGTGATCTTTCCAAACTCACTCTTTTTTTGACAGTAGTTTGTGAGTGATACTGCACTTAGAGATCGGCATAGTTTGTGCAACTTTTGCTGATCATAAATTCAAAACTCATTATGCTTGTAACACTACATATTAAGGAAGAGTCTTAATAATGTGATGGAACGTTTAAAAACACTTTCCCAATTCCCCAAACTACTCCATTTTTTTCTGCTTTTGGCATGCCGTGGCTGAGCCTTTACCTTCTGTGGAGGGACCATAAGTACTGTATCATGCTCTAAAACACACATTTTTGAAGAGTTATAGGCGTGGAGTGATAGCCCTTAACTCCACAGACTAATAATTAAATGCTTGCTTGTGGGATGGCTATATGCTTAAAAGCATTAAGAGATTAATCATGAGTATTGGTGGTGCTGACTTGAAGTTGTCTCATTCCACAAGTTCACTTGTTTAAAAGGATCTATATTTTGGTAATTGAAGAACATGTAAAAAATGCACCTTAAGAGAAATGTAATTTATGAGTGACTTGAATACTGGGTAGAGTTTGGACCAGGAAACCATTCTCCCCCATAATCACTGAATGTTTAACTTCATGCGACATATCAGAGGATCTCACACATGTCCGAATGGGAGTGAATATTTAGTTGATTTATATGTCAAAGCGAAATGTTTTATTTGTGTAATTTAATATCGGCTGCTTTTAAACCAGTTTTAGAGCTTTTAGGGTTGCCACAGTAGGACCTTTGTTTGGGTTTGGATTTTCATATCATGTCCTTAACAATCTGTACCTTCTTTGCTGATCTTTGCTGGTGCTTGAAGGAATCATCTGGGAGGAAAGTAGACCAAAAAGCTCTGGACCATCAGCTTTTACATTTTACATGAGTAGTGGCGAGTTCCATTTTCTCAAACGTGGGACTGGGGTTATGCAGTTAGAAAATGTGTGATGTGTATAAACTCATAATGTTCTTTATTTAACACACACCTGGTGTACTGATCTGTCTGATCTTACTGCACATTTGTTCTAAGAGTGTAATCACAAAAGACGACATGATGGTTTTGAGAGGTTTTTCCCCCTATAAAATGAGGCCTGTTATGATGGTAAGTCAATAAAGTGGCCACTCCAGCAAATTCAGGTTTGGGTTGGGGAGCTTGTGTATTTTGAATTTTGAATTAGGTGGTGATACCCAGCCCTAACGGAGATGCCAAAGATTCTGCCTGTGGGGCTTCGGAAAGTAAAAACTTCCGCCAGGTTCTGCTTCAGCTTCTTTCCATAAAGTGTGAGCATATGTATAAAAGGTGCTAAAGATGTGTGGAAAACGTTGTGCACATGAGGAACGTTGTGCCTCATGTGCCTCATATCAAGTCCTCGTCAGCTATCTTTACCGCTAACCACATTAGTGTCTTTAAGAAGTGTTTCCTTTAGATATCTCATCTTTCAACATCTGTCTCGGGTTGATCTTATCTCGAAACACTACACATGGCTGGGTAAAATACACTCAATAATGCTTGATGATTTTTACATAGTAACTATAAAAATGAATATATATGTTGTGAGCTTATTTTATTTGTACATTAAAGTCATTTTTCGAGAGCAATGGGCATCTGTTAATTAAAGGGAAATTTTCTCTCAAGCAACTTGAGGTTGAGGATCTTGCTCAGGGGCTCAAATGTTTTTTTGTGTTTTTTTGCTTCTCAAGATTCAAACCCCTGGAACTATTGACACCAGCTCACACAAAGTGTTTTTTAGTCTCTCACCAGCTTTCAGACTTCTGCTTAGCATATCTCCTCTTCTGATAACACTATGGTTAAACTCAGAACATGTTAATGATGTGAGCTGCATAAAATGTGTTGTGAAAAAGTGCACACTTTTCCAAATTAAGTCATAATTAAGTTAATGGGTCATTGCCAGGAAGCCATGTTTGAGTGTAATGTGGTGGTCTGTGACTGTGTGGGACTTGGCCATGATTAACTTGAACTATCAAGTCAAAGTAAACTAGTGTCATCTCTGCCATATACTGTACAAGTATACAGAGAGACGAGACGACGTGGCTCCAGCTTTAACAGTGCAAAGAACAAAAAACAAATAAGGTACATAGAATAGGCAATATATAAACAGAATATATAATATACACTTTAAACTAGAAGTAAAAAGAGAGACAATTAGGTTCCATTACTCAGGCTACAAGTATGGTGTTGAGATGCTAATGAGGTCAGTAACAGTTTCAATATGAAAAATTCTATACAGTCTATGAAATAAAACAGTATCTCTTATAAAGTCTGATCAAGTATGTGCAGATATTGTAACAGCTGTGGAGTCTGTGCAATACTTTCAATAATTAGTGAAGATACAGTGGACTGTGTGATGGACCAGAGGCTTCAACAAGGTGGGGAATGTGGGTGGTTTGTGTTGGGATGTGTGTTAATCTGCTCCATCCAACAGTTTAAAAATGTCTGCTGGCCCTAACTATATATGTTAAATGATGATTCAGTTTCAGTGAGTCTAACTTCCGCATTTATCTTCCTACTGCTGTCCAAAAAACCCCACTGCCGGTCAGTTCACCAGTCTACTAGCTCAGCTACCCTGTTTAAATACATGAAGTCTGTATGTGGCATTTTCAAATGGTCACAAATCAATTTCCCATTAAAAAAACAACAATCTTGCTCTGGCCTTGATAGAATCTGAGTGCTTTCTAAATGGCCAAAGTTCCACATTCCTCCTAAAAACATTTTTCTTAACATGGATTGTTGCAAAGTTAGTTATGTGAGATTCATAGCTTTCAAAGAACACAATATACAAATTGAAATACACAGAGAGTAGCATTCACATCACAAGACTTTAACAGCCTATTATCTTATTGTCTATGTAGCTGGTACTGTATGTTTATTATCCAAATGTCAGAGCAAGTTTCCTTTTCTTTCATCATGGCTGTACCAGTGCAGTTCTACAAATTCTCAAGGAGATTAATTAAAACCTAACAATTGTGTCTAAAGTGGCTGATTCATCTCTCACATTGGTCTCCCAATGCACCACCACACCAAAATGTGAGCTCTGTATTTAGCTCCTTCATGCATGCCCAGTGGAGGCTATTCAGCAGGTTTGACTACTTGACCCAAGGGTACAACAGTGGTTCACCCTCACAAATGCACACTCACTGTAGGGTGAATATTGTCTTTGAGAGAGCTTCAGTTCTTCATTACGAGTCAGAGTTGATGTGTTTCCATAGGTTTCCATCAGCTTGAACCAGTCATTCCAGTCTCCTCTGACACGTTGTGTGCAATGTTTCCTGTTTTTCACACCATTTTAGTAAACTCTAGAGGCTGCTGTTTGCCCACAAGATGTACTACAATCCCAAGAGATCTGCCATTTCCGAGCTACTCAAACACAGTTACATTTTCTTTGTTCATCCTTGTGCTTGCTGTGAACATTAAGCAAATCTCCTGAACCGTATTTGCATTAATCTACGTAATGGGCTGCTGCTGTAGAGTGGTGTGGTGGTAAGTGCTGTGGGTTCAATGCAGAGGTCGCATTTCCTTGTGGTGTGCATGTGCTGTGCTGTGCTGTAATTGTATTCTGGCAATAATCACTCATTAAAGAGATGGCTTTGGGGTCTTTCTGTGTAGGTCATTATGCTCTCCCTGTGTTTGCTTGGGCTTTCTCTGGGTGCTCCAAAAAGCCCAAAAGCATGCACTATAGTCTCTAAATCGCCACTCTAAGGTGTGAGTGTGTTTGTGTGAGTGTGTGTCCCCCCGACGTATTGGCACAGCGTGCACAAAGTCCCGGGATTGGCACTTGTCACAATGAATATTCACAGTTCAGATATAACCTCAAATCCCCACAAAATACTCTCACAGAAATACGGTTATATACTGATAGAAAACAATGTTTCAGATTTTTGGTTGGAGTTTTTTTTGGCTGAGACCAGCTTTTCAAGCTTCAAAATGCCAGGGTGTAGTTTTGTAGTTTCTGGTCTGTCTAATAAGAAAAAAGGAACTGAAACTCTTCTATGGCAGCTGATGTAACAACCACAAGAAACACTTCGACAGTAATCTTGACAAAGTTGCTCATACTTCACAGTGCATAACCTTTGTTAAAATATAACTGGAAGACGGTCCAGGGCCAGGATGTTGAGACCTCAACTCATTTTGATTCTGATGATATGTTTTTTTTCTAAGTTTTGTATTTGCTGCGTATATTTCCTTGTCTATGCTGTTTTTCCTTTCATCAAAAAATACATATCTGTTGTATTTTGAATTGTTCAAAAAACAAACATAAAGCAATTGGTTACCTTGAAGAATGATCTGATAATGTTCTGCATTACTGTTTTGGTATAGAGCACTTTAAATATATCAAGTCTGGATATGAAAATAATAGAAAAGCTCTACGGGACTTGCAGCCACAAACTACTCTAGGTTACGATTCAGAGAATGTGTCTTCCTAAAATAATCCTGTGATCGTTCGGAAGGAGTTTTAAGCAGCCATTTTCTGTTCTTTTCTTTTCGTTCTTAGCTTAGTTTCCTTTGCAGCGAGTTGTCCTTTACAAACCCAAAACCTGATCAGCGAGACAACTGAGTTCTTTTAGATGCAAAAACCTCAGTTTTGTTCCTTTTGCAATACATTACTGTTAGATGTAATGGTTTTATATTATGGCTCTGATGTGACTGGACCAATCTTATGCATTTTCATATTTGTCAAAACACATCATATTAATTACAGCTAAAATAAAACTACCAAAGGATAATCTGATAAATCAGTACTCAGGTAATTAAAATTTAATTTTTATATTTATTAATCCTTTGAAGCATTATAACAGTATGAATATGTGAGAGCCACATAGTAACAGGATATGATGTATGTCTATAATATATCTTAATGTTGTGCAACAGTGAAAAGTTTGTAAACATAAACAATGTATTCTGCAAACAGAACTAAAGCCTGTGTGTCTGTGTGTTTACAAGTTGTTCTATTTTTATTTAAGCATTTCTAACATTTTTGTTGTTTTTTTTGGCTGTGTGCATGCTGTTCATGAAGGCTATCAACAGAAAACCAACAAAAATGCTGTTGATGCTGCTGATGGCTATCAATAACTTTACTTTCAGTCACAGTTACTTTTAGACTTAATGGCTGTTCTGTGCAGTGCAAATAGAAGCAAAAACAATTAAAGATGTAGTGTTTTAGATCTTGATTGTCCCATTAATCAGCTGTTAATTCACCAGAGAGCGACTTCCCTGTCTGGATTCACATTTATCTTCTCTTTATGTGTCATATCTGTGTTTCTGTGTTTATTTAAGTCTTTGTCTTTATCTTTTGTGGAGTTCTATGTGCATTCATAAGTTGGTTTTAATCTCACTACTGCTTCCACCTTCACACAATAACAGTTACATTTAGATGGGTCTTAATACAACTTTTTCATTGTTTATCTGAATTACTGGTTGTACTTGTGGTTTCAAATGATTATACATAGATATATAATGTTTCCTTATTATGTTTGGAATATTCCTGCAACAAAATCATGAATTACATCTGGATCAGAGATTTTGTCTATTGAACTGGCTTAACTACGCATCATTAAAATGATCTCTTTTTTTCAGTTTCCTATAGTATTTGCATCATCCCACTGGTAGGTAAGTTTCATTCCTCGATTAATTTAGAGTAATAATGATGCATGTAGTTTCCTTCACTAAAAGCAGAAAAGGTTTAAACATGTAATATTTAGGAGGGAAGCAAATGCTTGATGAAGATTCTCTTTCATTGATAGACTGCGCTGACATTCGACTCGTCAGTGGTTATAGTGTCTGCTCTGGTCGAGTGGAGATCTACAATAATGGCAGTTGGGGGACAGTGTGTGATGATGGCTGGGACATGAATGATGCCAAGGTGGTGTGCAGACAGATGGGATGTGGGGGCTATTGAGTCACGTCTGCTTGGTGCCAGCACGGTCAGGGAGTGACCCATGCTCATGTGATGATGTTGGTTGTTCTGGAAGTGAAAGTTCCCTCACACAGTGTTCTCATAATGGATTTGGAAAACACAACTGTGGTCATGGTGAAGATGCTGGTGTTGAGTGCTCAGGTAAAAAATATTACACAAACAGACAAGAACACATCATATATACAACAGAGCCATTTATTAGATATGAATAGAAATAAAACACAATCATTGACACCTTTCTACCAACAATTAATAACAATGATTTATAGGACTCAGAGACTAAAACAGATGAGAAAATTATCAGTAAATTATCTATCACTGCACAAGTGGCTATGGAATAGTATCCAAGGACTGGATACCAACTTAACATGTTCAATACAAATATATGCAAGAATAATACACTTATACACCAAGTGACATTCAACTATACAATCTCCTACATATAAATACATTTAATTTGTTTATTATATTACACTTTAGGAGGCACAATCCGACTGGTGAATGGAAATTGCTGCTCTGGTCGAGTGGAGATCTACAATAATGGCCGTTGGGGACAGTGTGTGTGATGGCTGGGACATAGACCAGTGCCAGGTGGTGTGCAGACAGACCCAGGATGTGGGGAAGCTGTTGAGTGCTCCTGGCAGTGCCCACTTTAGTCAGGGTGACATACTCATGATGTTGGTTGTTCTGGAAGTGAAAGTTCCCTCACACAGTGTTCTCATAATGGATTTGAAAAACACAACTGTGGTCATGGTGAAGATGCTGGTGTTGAGTGCTCGATACCAAATATTACACAAACGGAAGTTACCCTAGCTATGATGTGAAATATGAACACTGATGAAAATGTTAGTGATGTTGGTGATCAACTATCATATTGTTCTCTCTCTAGTACCTACAGGAAACATTCCCACATTCACTCGGCTCTCTTCATACTCCGTTGTTTCTCCTGGGGAGTTGTTCCAGACCAGCTGTACTAAGCCTGCACATCCAACCTGCGATCTGTAGACTACCGTTTGTACAGAAATGGACCCAGGTCATAAAACCCTGAACAACTCAATCTACATTTACTCTGCATGGCCAAAGCTCGGATCAAGGGTCAGTTCAGTTGTGATTACTCCTACCAGGGGAGTAGCACCAAATCCTGAGCAGTTCCATTGATATCACTGTGGGTGAGTACTGGAATATTATTCCAAGCAGTATCTCATAACAGTAATTAGAGACCATTTTCTCCTGATTATATTCCTGTTGTAGTATACAACAGCTATTACATTTTTAGAAAGCATCACATTGCATCAGTGAACTTTATTTCCGAGTAGAAAGCTAGAAGAAATGCAATTTTTATCTTTTCAAAATACTTGAACAGTTATAGAAATAGGACAGAGAGAGATGGCTACTTTTGTTAACAAATGCCACCAATTATCTTTTCCAGTTACTCTGACCACTCCTAGAATCTCTCTGAGTCCCTCCCAAGTGGTCAAATGGGGAGAAATAGTCAGTATCAGCTGCTCAGTAGAAACTCAGTACACAGGTGGAACCTTCACTCTGCAAAAGCTGGAAGGTTC
>JAVGVS010001566.1:0-15656 GCA_032718565.1 Distichodus sexfasciatus
GGTGTTTCAGCCTCTTCACCATAGCTGACCGTTGACGTTTCCCCCTCTGTGTCTGTGCGTTTGTGTGTGTGGAAAGCTGAGTCCCACCTCAACAGGTAACACGTACAGGGGGCTGCAGCGACCAAAATTGATTAGAAACCACTGCTATGCTTTGCCCACACACCGATATCAGCCAATTATACATTCCGCCTTTTACAACGGATTCCACTTTATTTGTTGAATTCCGCGATTCCGTCCGCGTTTTCCGCATCACACAAATCATAGGGCTCTACATAAAATACTTAACCACTTTTACAATCCTTATTTGCTACTGAACCAATTACAAATTACCCTGTCAGTTCAAGACTAGGTTTAGATTAGCTATATAGTCCGGATCCCTGGGCATTCGGAGCAGGGATCAGATACTTGTTTATACTACTTCTACTTCAGTTTCATTACTTTCTTCTGGAGTTTTATTCCCTGGCTAATCTGTTTGCTGCTGCATTAAAATGTTTACACTAAAACTGAAATTAATTTTGGAGAATTTATGTGACCAACTTGCTGCTGCATGATTGATTAATATTTTAATGCTAAATCATTGTTAGTTTTAGATATTTGTGGTACGCTTTTGCAAGGTTAGGAAAGCAGGATGTACAGCCCTACACTAAAAAAATAAAGGCTTGTGCTGAGACCAGGTACCGGTATCGAGAAAGTTGGATCGTCGCGTCTCTAGTCACAATGAAACTGTTTCACATTAATATTTAAATATAAATATAAATGTTTCACATAAACAAGCCGTTCCTCTGAAGCAAAAATTGTCGACTTGTGCGCTTGAGGATGTCGCTCCATCCGCCCACTCCCGCTACGACCCCCTGCCGCGCGCGAGGGAGAGGCAGAGAGAGGGAGGAGGGAGTGCGAGAGAGCACGAGGGAGTTTCAGATTGCCTAACAGACGGACGACGCCGTGGACGCTGGACCGGCTTGGAAACTTTCCTGACGGCTAACGCTCCGTTTTCACAGGATGTATTTCTAGCGCTCAGGAATCTCTGCTCAGCCAAAGCCTTTATGGAGGACGAGAGACAGCGATAAGGTACTTTTGGGATCATTATACTTTTGGGATCATTATAGTCGTATTAGTTCATTTTAAACAATTCTAACATGCTATTACCATAAATAGAAGTAGTAAGGAACTATTTGCTGCGTAGTGGATTATAATACATCTATTACATGTGTAATTACATATTTATAGCATATATTTAAGCATTGCATGCACAAATCTGGCTTTTAAATGAACTTGCATCTTTAGAAAAATGATAATTCCAAAAGTAATAAAACTATGAGCTAAACACCACAGTGTAGAAAAAGTCTCCATTATCACTCTCGGACTCTGCCAAATTTGCTCAACTAAAGTGCTCCAGCCCTGGCGCTGCCAACAACAACTGCATTCCAAAACGCCACTTTTGCCATAACACTTGTGCTTTAAATGCTCGAGTCTGAGTGAAGCAAAGTTTAGAGCCACAACATACCAGCCGAATGACTGGGCAGACGACCTTCTGGTTTCGACACGGCCCCGGCTCGGAAACGTCGCCGCTCCGTCCTTCCAGAGAACTTGCGGTGGAACAGATGTTGGGGGTTTCTGGTATTGATGTGTTTTCGAGCCGGTAATAGATGAGTAAACGCCTGCCGGAGAGGATGAGAACAAGATGGCTCAGTGTGAATAATGGTTAGTAAGAAGGACATTTAGTGTGAATGGCAGCAGAAAAATAATAAGTCTAGCCCCCGGTCAAGATTCACGCTGGGTTCACGGAGAGCCATCAGGAATGTTGTTGATCCTATTTTCCATTTTTGTGAGTGTGTTGCGAGGCGTGTGTGTGTGTGTGTGTGTCTCTGCTCATAGCGCCGTACTGATCTGTTGACATTTTCTTTCCTCTCCCTGTGGGGGTCGGTGACGCTCTCCATGGGAAGACAGACAGATGCCCTTTAAATTAACCTCTGCTATGTCTGTCTGAGCCCATGTGTAACACACACACACACACACATATCTCCATACAATTATTCTATACTCCTATTTCTTTTTCCCTACGGGGAAACCAAAATGCATCATTCAATATCCAAATTTCCAATAAATATGCAATAAATTAACAAAAACAAGCATTAAACAATTAAAAATACGTAAAAATATTAATTGATTAAAGATCAGCAAAAATCTCAATGTCTTAATATTACAGCAGTTTGGTCTGCAAGTTGAAGATTTATAGTAGTAGTTAAAAGTGTTTTACTGAAAAACTTAATCATGTGCCAAAATTATAATATTGAGAATCTTTGATTGTACCAATATACAGTAAATGGCTACAATCCAGAACTATATGAACAACCAAAAATTTAATGTATTATTAAGAGAAACGCTCCCATTCTCGGACTTAAGGGATCATGGATAAAGTTCACAAAAGTGTAAAAAGTTATTTTTCTGCTTTTTCCCCTACAAAACACCACCAATCATTGTTTAAATCTTTAAAAAATTGAGCTGTTCCTGTATTTTACATACATACATCACAAAAAACAATCCCCCCCCAATATCATCCAGCTCTACTGTACATGCAAGTGGAGTGGAGAGGGTTTCTTGGTCTTTATCTCTCTTTATTATTTCTCTAGTGGTGACTCAGACATCTGTCTTCACTCTGGAAGTGTATTTGGGAATAGGACGCTTATTAATGTTTTTTATGCTTAGCTCATGGCTTGTATTCGTCTCAGATAAGTCGCAGTGATGATATCGGCCGGGTGCAGGTTTTGCCCACGTAAATGAAAGCATTCCAGCAGGAGGCCTTCGAGGACAAAACTGCAGCAGCTGTGAAATAAACTCAAGCGGATATCGGGCCAATCTTCCGCGTCCAGAGAGCAGGACGGATGTTTTGAACATTTAAAAATGAACTGATGCTTTTGCAGACGTACTCCAACCAACTCATAAACGTCTCCATTTTTATACGGGGCCAGTTTGTCGCACGTTAACTTCTCCCCGCCCTGACATCTGACGGGAAGATCCATTCCGATCGGTCTGTCAAGATTGGTCGGGAAAGATAAAGCAATCGGAAATGTGTGCGCGACCGTCACAGCGACAACTAAAATACTTTTGACGTTGAAAAATATTTATTATATGAACCTAAAATATGTAGAGAATTTTTGTCGTTATGCTCTTAATGCGGATATACACAACCATAATCCAGAACTGCACAACCCAAATTTACAACGCTGCAAAATGTTTACTGTATATTTTTAACGTTACTTAATGTGTTTTCCCAAAATAACTCAAAATCGACTCCTAAAAGGGGCAGCTGGCTGTGTAATAGTTAGGGAGTTGGCCCTGTGATCGGAGGGTTGCAGGTTCAAGTCCCGCACCAGTAAAGGTACCACCGAGGTACTCGTGAGCAAAGTGGCGTCCCCAAGTAATGCTCCCCGTACACTCATGGAGCTGCCCACTGCTCCTTCATGGATGGGTCAAATGCAGAGGTCACATTTCGTGTCCTTTTTAACAAGGAATCGCAGGAGTAATGATGCACACAACTTTGTCGTCATTATGTTGTAGGCGATATAGTTACGTTAAAGAGACGTATTTCCACCTCGACCGAGTATTTTTGTTCCAAGGTGACGGGGTGTCTTGATCGTTCCACGCGTACCGGATGAATAAAGGTCAGCGTAATTGAAAGAGCGAGACTTCTGCGATGACAGGAGGAACACGTGGGTTGAAAGTGCTCAAATCACCGCTCTCTTGTCGACGAAGGCCGTCTGTCAAATCCCCTGCGTTTGAAACAAAGCACCACTTCCAGTCGCTCTCAGGCAGTGTGTGTGAGTGTGAACGTGTGTAAGGCTCTGATCAGGAAGGGGGAGAGGGAGGGAGGGAGGGAGACTGAGAGAGATTGAAGAAGTTCCGAAGATGAAAAAGGGCTCTCTTTTCTAGAGCCACTTCCCATAAAGCCACAGATACAGACACGTGGAGAAGAAAGCAGAAGGCAGTAAAGGCAGACGATGAACGAGTCCGCTGCAGTGATATTTTTTTCGCTCGTCACAGACAAGTTTCTGGTCCTTCACAAGATGATAATGTCGTTGTGAACTTTGCAGCAGAGAGTAACAGGGGATCTCTGCATTTTTAACGATGGAAATTAAACTTGAAGCAAAGCAGATTTGTGGCCATGAGGGGAAGTTCTCTGATGCTCTCTGTCCTGTAAGAGAGTGAAAGTTCTAGAACAATGACCAATTCTACTGTACATAGAGCTGCAGCTATTAATTATTTTTTGTAATTGAGTATTCCATCGATCGATTAATCGAATAATCTGATAAATTCTTTAAAAAAAAAAACAAGTCTGAAAATGTACAACCAACTGGCTTTTATTCCTGAATGTTCTTTTTTAAAAATCAAAACAAACCCTTACGGCCCTGAGAAAATTTGGGGCGTTGTTCTATATCTTTGTTTTTCGGGTTATTGTAGTGTGTGTGTAGAATGCCTTGTTCAGAAGAAATACTGAAGTTTTTGATCAGTTTGAACCTATTTTGGCCTATTAAATGAGCTGCTTTTGGACTTTCTGAAAGACAACTACAAGAATTCAATTCCAGCAGAATGTTAAAAGTTTGTGTTTTGACCTCTCTACTTCAATATTTACGGTAAATCCACTGGTTGACTAGCGTGAAGATATTTCTCCGGAATCCATCTCCGTCTCCGAGTTCAGTTAACCTAACGCAGGTAGGCTATCCGTGTGGCTGTGAATGCAGCGTAGGCTAGCGTAAATGCAAACGTAGCCGTGATTTTTTATTTAATTGGAACTCAACATTTAGAAAGAACACAACATACTGTGTGAAAGCCCAAGGGGGTCCGACTGCTGTAATTAGTTTGGTCTGTTTTGTGGTTTTTGCCGTCTTGTGTCGGACCTCTAATTTGCAGTAGATAACATAAACGGGTCTTAGCAGGAAACGTCTCTGTGATTCCCAAACATGGCTACTGCGAAGGCAACATGAAAACTGGCCAAGAACGAAACAAAGAAATGTGAAACTGAAAACAAGACATCAAACAGGTTGAGAACTGCACAGTTTGCAAGCACATGATGCAGTAAAAATAAAAAAAAACAGCTGGAGTTGAACACTGTTACTAGATAGACAACTATCCTCAGGAGTGAATGAAATGTTTCCAAAGTTTCTGTGACAGAAAAATTAAAAATGTCTGTGAAAGTGAGTGATTATTTGTCATTGTGAACACACCACAGCATAGCACACAGTGCACCACAACGAAAAATGGCATTTGATCCATCTGTGAAGGAGCAGTGGGCAGCCAACAACTGCAGTGGCCAGGGATAAGGGCTTGAGGACGGTACCTTGCTCATGAGTACCTAGAGTGTTACCTGGGATTTGAACTGGCGACCTTCCGATCACAAGATAGACGCCCAACTGCCCCTGTCAAAATGTTCCTCCAGACCACAACTAAGGTCTTAAGGTGATGAAGTTAGGCCTCGTTGACGCGGACGTCTGAACCAGGCGTTTTTCTGGCGTTCGTGGCGCCAGGTGAGTGCCGACTGAACGTCGACTGTTTTTCTGCTCATTGGAGCAAATCAAAGCGTCCACACGGGGGTTCAGCACCGGCGTTCGGCCAGCTGCGCGTTCGGGTGACGTCAAATAAACGCTGCACGCAACGTTTTCTTGGCGTCAAAATCCCGACGAACGCGAGGAAAACGACGCTATTGCGAACGCCAGTGAAACGCCAATCGAACGCAGCTACAGAAAGCAGCAAAAACGCGTATGGCGTTCAGAGGGCGTTCATTTTCAACGTCTGTGTGGACGAGGCCTTAATCTTCACATCAAAGTGGTTGAAAACTGCTGCTATAACCAGATGCTGGCATCAGCCCAACGCTGTTTCGACTGGACATCTCCTTTAATTCCATCTCCATGAAAAGGCCTTCCTTCCTCTTCCCTGTTTCCCCACACTGGAGTTTTCTCATGTTAATGTAGCGTGAGAGTTTGGAGAGCGTGAAGTGTGACTGATCTTAATTGAATTGTCACTCGGGAGCTTTTCTGTGCCTCTGGTGTCAGTCCACATCACCTCTTCCTCCTCTTCCTCCATCTCCGCGTCTCAAAACGGGACACAAGCAATTAATATGACGAGCCTCTGCCTGTGCAGCACTGTCACCAGCTTTTGCACGAAGGTCTGTAAAGGCTGGCCAGTAGGGATCCACTTTTAATAGCTATCACACTTAAGTGTAGGGCCATATTTTTAGAAGGCTTGTCCAAACCAGCCTGAGCTCTGACTACCGCGTCACGAACAGCCGAGAAGTTTTTGATTAACTGTTTATATTCAATAGGCGTTTGAAGCATAATGGTTAGGGTGCGCGCACCATGATCGGAAGGTCGCCGGTTTGAATCCCGGACCGGTAAAGGTACCACTGAGGTACTCATGAGCAAGGTACCGTCCCCAAGCACTGCTTCCCGGGCACTGCCCATGTTAGCTGCCCACTGCTCCTTGACATTTGCGACCCTCCACGGCAAAACCAGTCGCTTGTCGCAACGGAGGTTTCCGAGAAAAACGAGCGTTTATGTTGCGTGGGGTAAAATGTTGGATTTTTTGTTTTTAGTGTTTTGAAACAGTGGAAGGTCTGTACTGTACTGTTGTGAATAAATTTGGCTGAAAAACTTACCCTTTCCATCCTAAAAACGTGACTTTCTTGAGGTGAGGAATTCAATTCCAGCAGAATGTTAAAAGTTTGTGTTTTGACCGCTCTACTCCAATATTTACGCTAAATCCACTGGTTGACTAGCGTGAAGATATTTCTCCGGAATCCATCTCCGTCTCCCGAGTTCAGTTAACCTAACGCAGGTAGGCTATCCGTGTGGCTGTGAATGCAGCGTAGGCTAGCGTAAATGCAAACGTAGCCGCGACCGCACCAAGCGTCTGTGAGTGCTACGGCGATAGTCAACTTCGACGGCAGATTTCTCCGTTTCTCACTTGGCGTGACAGGAGAAACCCGACTCCTTTGAATGTTGATATCTCAGTCATATGTCGTCCCATTCATTCCATATAGGTATCGTTTTGAAGCTTGATTTATGCCCTTTCATGAAAACATAACAACTCAATTTTGAAAATTTGCGAAAAGCGACTGGTTTTGCCGTGGAGGGTCACATACTGAAAATAAACTAAACCCTAAAACTTACATAATGTAAGCTCCTTCATAATGATGTTTATGCTCATTGCTCATAGGCCTTAAACATTTGCTCCGTCATTCTCCTCCTTCTCCTCTTTTGCAATGTTAATATTACAATTAAAGTTAACAAACCTTAGTTGCCATCGCTTCTTTTTGCAAGAGTTTCCTTTTCTTTTTAAACACTAGGTGAGGCGCAGGTAGTGAGAGCTGCCGCTTCTGTAATAATAGAACCCATTAAAAATGCGTTATCCACCTCTATAATCACGATGTACTCCATACTGACCGTGATATTAGATATGCACTGGATTTGTTTCCATTTGAAGTGGTTAGCTTTTGGCCTACGTTTTTGCTGATTCTTTCCTCCTAAATCTTGCCTTGTGGGTTTCAGGTTTTGGCAGAAAGGGAGTTCCACCGTGCAGGGGGTCTATGGAGTCGGCATAAAGTTATTTATAAAAGGGGCACTCGCTACTTGCAGAATTAAATGTAGCAAAATGAGGACGTGTAGGGTTGATTTTTCCCTGTATTTCAGCACATTTTTCTCTTTGAGTCTTGCAAGATCTCTGCTTATTTATAATCGTCTAAAGCTGATCAATATTTAGATAATAGATATATTTTTATATATTATTTAGACGACCTATGGTCATTTAAAGCAGATTCATATTTGGGGGTTGCGTAATGAGCACTTAAAATGATCCAAAATATAAAAAATACACAAATATTATTGCATGCACAAAAATGACTTAAACTAAATACTAGACACACACTAATATATCCTATGTGCGAGTGTGGTGCTGTGTTTGTTTCCAGCGTCTCTGCTTTCGTCATGACATGACCCTGTGTCCCACATGACTGGCATTCCAGTGGTGCAGTGCCAACTGCTCTCGCCTTGAACCGTTGCACAATGCACTGCCTGCTTCAGTGTGTTGTGTGTACATCAATATCTTCGATAGCTTTGTATTTGTTCCTTTTGTTCAACTGAGTTGTGTATATGTTGATTTCATAGAAGGAATCCTTTTCCCTCTTCCCTTCACCGCAACAGAGAGCAGCTTCTTTGAAAAGAGGAGAAAGCTGTGATAACCAGAGGTGGAAAGTAACGAATTACATTTACTCACGTTACTGTAATTGAGTAGTTTTTTGTGTGTAATTTGTAATTTTTTAAGTAGTTTTTGAAATAGGTCATTTTACTTTTACTCAAGTACATTTTAACCCAAGTATTTTACTTCGCTACATTGGAAAACTGAAACTGAACTGAAAGGAAATTGTGCGGGCGTTTGCGTGGCGTTCCCGCTATTTTAATGTAGCCTATCGTTGGATGACGGCTGGTGCCGAGCAAGAGGTAGTTTGCACATTATACCTCTCGACAGGTTGTAAACATTATGCAGTTAATTTGTCAATTACATTTTCTATGAAAGTGTTACGCAGTGTTACTATGGAATCGCTCAGTTGTCTTTAACATGAGAGTGTCCCGGACACTTTGAGTTTGGTTCTGCAACTTACGCCACTTGTACTTGATTTATGGGGCGGTCTGAACAAAGTTTGCACAATATACCGCCTAAAAGTTGATTAAAACAACTAGTGCTGGATTGGATTTATGACTAGTCCTTTTTTACATCAAGTAATTGAAAGTAACTTTTACTCAAAGTAAATTTTAAATTAAGTACTTTTTTACTTTTACTCAGGTAGATTTTTAGATGGGTACTTTTACTTTTATTTGAGTACGCAAAGTAAAGATACTTTTACTTAATTACAATTTTTCAGTACTTTTTCCACCTCTGGTGAGAACATTAATAATACTAATAATAAAACTATTATACTATAATAAAATACAACTGATTTAGCAACGACTAACGCCACTGCAGCTGAACATTGAAGTAATTTGTTGGCGTACTTGTCAAAATAGCTTCAATATTCAACAAATGTAGAACTGGTTATGCACAATTGTTTGCAGGCTTGGATGGGAAAATGATCCATCAGAACAAAAAAGCAAGAATCTTAGAAACGCACAATGTAGACTAATTTAAAGACCAGTTGTACACCACAAGTTTTTTGTATATACATAGACAACAGGGGAAAAAAAAAGCGGTCGAGACTGATTAACTCAATAAACCCTAAATACTTATACAAGGCAACAAAACATATCCTGATGTGTGTGTTAAGGCTGAAATATACTTGCTGTGGTCTACGTACGCGTATCCGTACACAGTTGCGTTGTTAACGTTTGTGCTGATATACTTGCGTCCGTACTGTGCGTCGTAATTGTCTTCTGTTATTCCGAACAAACATGTCTCGCAACACTGGCCCCTATAAATTACGCAGGTATCGCTTCTCCATTCATTTTTGAGTACGTGCACAAAAACCGATGCAAAGGACGCAGGACACGGATCGCGGCTGTACGTACATACGTACCTAGTTAACAGCAAGTATATTTCAGCCTTTAGTGTTGCTCTGGATAAGAACATCTCCAAAATACCATAAAACGTAAGCTAAGATGCCGTGGCTTGCGCACCTGGACTGCGTAGTCCAAATAATTATAGCAATACTTTGCAAGATGCTCACATGAGACGAACTGAAAATATAAATCCCGACAACTTACTGAATGAATTTCACTGCCTAATAAAAAGACACTTTTCTAAAAGAGCAGTTAACTGTTTGCAGTTTGGAATGGATCCCGAGTCACACAAAAAGACTCTGCAGCGGCCAGAATGATATTTGCACAGCGTGTCATTTCTCTGCTCAGGAACACAACAGTGCTGAAGACATCTAAAGTCTCTAGCACTCTAACTGATTTTGCACGGTCAACATTAGGGATCTGACGGCACACGTACATAGGTGCAGCGATTCAGAGATAAACATACCAAGAGCATCAATCCAGAATGAAAATCAGACATTCTACGTGTAGTAACGTCCCTCGCCAAGCGTGCGCAGACTCATCCGCTGGTTTCATCACCACTGTTAAGTGCAATGATGACACAGGTTACTGAGGGTCACAGATCGGGAATAAAAATGTCAAATGTTAATTTAATTCAAAGTGGACAATGTAAGATTGAACATCACTCACACACAAAAAAGGGCCGCTGGTAGCGTAACGGTTAGGAGCTTCGCCCTGTGATCGGAGAGTTGCCAGTTTGAATCCCGGACCGGTGAAGGTACCACTGAGGTACTCATGAGCAAGGTACTGTCCACAAGCACTGCTCCCCAGGCACTGCGGGTCAGCTGCCCACTGCTCCTTCACGGATGGGTCAAATGCAGAGGTCACATTTGGTTGTGGTACACTGTGTGCTGTGCTGTGGTGTGTTCACAATGACAAATAATCCCTCACTCATCCTGCCTCGTATTAAGAAGTCAACAGTGTAATGGTGTGAGCACCAAATGCCCATCGACATGTTTGTGTTCTTGTTGACTGTGTAGATGCTTAACTTTTGACCACCTTGGCAGGGATTAAAAAGGTAAGTCAGCTGACGGTAACCAAGAATTTGTCCTGGATGAACAGCAGATTCTGGATGAGAGTGTCTGCATCAGTAAATGGACTTTTTTAGGTTCTGAAATTTCATCTCTCACCTAAAAAGCTTTCATTAATTCCAAAGAACTTTAGAAATGAGTTTTTAGTATAGAACTGAAGAAACTTCTCCAATGAAAGGTGAAATGTCTTCAGCAACGTAAAAGAAAGTGAGTGACCCATTCGTGAAGGAGCAATGGGCAGCTCCATAAGCATCCGGGGAGCAGTGCCTTGTTCATGAGTACCTCAGTGGTACCTTTACCGGTCCGGGATTCGAACTGGTGACCTTCCGAGCACAAGAAGTCCGGCTGCCTTTGCTTGAAGCTCTCAAGACGGTCCAGGATGTCTGAGAATGTACACAGACATATAGCATGTGAGAATTAATGACTAAAAAATATGTGGTTTCAAAGTGATGGTGAGCGACGTTTTTGTGAGTCTTTGGCAGATGGAAGGATAGGTGAGGAGAGAAGTTGTGTATCTTGGGTCTACGTTCTACTCAGCGATGCTACCGACGTGCCACGGTCAACACAGACCTGGAAGAGTTTATGTCCGTTTCCCATGGCAACATTACCTCCCTCATGAACTGAGTTACCCTCTATAATCTCCATGGGAACAGAGTGGTCCTCTTCCTCCGTTTGTTTTGGTTTTAATTCTTCCCGCTGAATTCTACTTTCCTTTCTCTGAGCAAGCATTTAACCGCTGATAATTAATTTGTGAATGACTACTATACTGACTCCCAGCGATGGCTCAGCACGAAGCCTGTGCAAGTGGATTTTTCTAGAATCGAAATGTCTTTTATATCGCTTCTTAAGCAGCTCAGCCACAATTAGGCAATGAATAACAAGCCACGCGTGGTTGAATAAAGCCGCGAGTGAGTGGTGTTCTTCACCAAATCTCCCCCTGGACTTCTCATTCTGGGAAAGCCAAGAGATGAAAAGAAAGCAAACCAAGTTAGGAGTTTCATAAGAGGGGGTTTTTGTTTTTGGAAAGACTTTTGGTTTGGAACGTGCAACTGTTCTACTGAAATTATTTTTGGACCATTTTAAAACAACGATAATTTCAGCTATACCTTGGTAAAATCTAGAATCACTTTGTCACATGTGTTTATCATTTTAAACAGTGATCATTTCAGCTGTAACTTGGTATGAATATTAGAAACAAAAAATCTGAATCCCTGTGGTATATTTATTTATGGAAAAAAAGTGTTACAACTAGGGCTGGGTTCAAGAAATCGATTCACCGATCAATATCGATTCAAAAATTCGCAGATCGATCTTTTCCTGCGGCTATGCACTACTTCTTACGACCGCGCAAGGAGAGCTATAAAAACATGAGACCGGCGAAACCCAAACCAAATAGAGCCATGGATGAAGCTGCTCCGCTCAAATCACCGTCTGGCCTAAAGGCCGATGTTCGGCAACACTTCGATTTTAAAACAAGTTATTTCATAACCAAGCAAAACTAGTATTGACGCAAAGAAATCTCTAAATAAATCCATATCGAATCGAATCGAATCGAGAATTGAATCAGATCATGACCTTGTGAATCGGAATCGAATCGGTTCAGGAAATCAGCAACGATACCCAGCCCTAGTTACAAATGTTCAAGTCTACACCGTAATATTTATTTTTAGAATATCACTACTTAATAGAGTTCTATTAGCACTGCATATGCATAGAGGTGAACAGTTGCATGCAAAGTGCTGAAATTATTTTAAGAAATAAAGCTCTGTCCGGTACTGACAATTTCAGCTGTGTGAATATGAAATTTTTTGATGACCTCTTTTCATTGAGAATCTGTCCAGGTCAGGTCAACAAATATCTATTAAAACAATTCACCGTCTTGTTTACAAAGGGTCACTTTCTGGATGACTGAGTGTGTAAACCTATTTGCACTTTTGTGAAACATTTCAGTGTTGTGCTGTTTTTAACTGTCTGGAAATGTAAAACAGCTGAGCATTTTGAGCTGGAGGGAACGTGGCCTCCGTTTTATTCCCTTTTCCTCCCTCGCAAAGAAACGCACGGAAGCGCTTGATTGTACGTCACATTTTTTCAAGTGAATTAATGACGTGGAAACAGATGTGCACTTCTGAGTTTGTGTGTGTATTACTGGAAGAAAGAAAGAAAGAAAGAGAGAGAGAGGGAGGGAATAAACGTATCTGGTAGCTAGCAGCTGGTCTCCTCTGTTCTTAATTAGGCATGTCCTGGGGCTTTCGCGGCTTAATGAATAACCCCCGTTAACGACTTTCATAACACACGCACACACACACACTCGCTGTCATGGTTTACACAAACAGCTGTCTGTGGCCACCGAGATCTTTATACCGTCCTCCCTCTGACACTAATATTAGCCCGACCCCACTATTGTGGTGCTGGGAACCACTATTTATCTGTTTAACTATTTCACCAACAAACCCAAGCTTCCGCAGTCCTGAAAGGAAGACGGAGACAGGAATTTGAGTGGTGCCTTAAAATCCCAGACACCGGTAAAGTAAAGGTCTGTATTTACGGCTCCATTTACAGTCACGTCTTTCTATTTGCCTTGCAGGAAGTCGCGGCGCTGACATCTGAGCTGCACGAGTGCGTGCCTGTGACCTCAAGAACGACATCGTGTGTGTGAATCTGTGGTGTGTTTATAATGAAGACGCTCTCTGATCCCACTCAAAGTGGGATTGTCTGAGGCCTGAGGGCTTTGCCTTCTCATTCCTTACAGCTTTCCACAAAGCCACAGGCATCCCATCACAAATAATGGCTTAGGAGTCAAGGAGTTGGGGGTGGGAAGCGACCCCTGCTGTAATGAGCAATGGGCCTCATTCACCCATACTTTCTCAAATTTGTTCTTATGGAAGTTAGGACAGTAATTTTTTCTCCAAATCTGAATCTCAAATACATGCGTGGTGATCGGAATCACTAGACGACGGAAGGAGAAATGACAATGGACTACAGATATGGCTTCCTTAATAGCGCTATTAACGTGGGAGACTGCCAAAGAGGAGCCGTGCCGCTGAGCCTGAGTGACGGCTGGACGAGCGTGCTGAGTGACAGTAAAAGTGTATCGCTGCAATGGGGTTTTTGCCCCCTTGGTGTCTTGCGTAAGGTCAAAGTTTTCAGCTTTCTATTCGGTCTGATAGCCACGCTCCTCGTCTTGGCGTCCTACGTTCTGGAGAGAGACCAGCAAGGTCTGCTGCTTACGCCTTCCCCGTTCCACTTCAGTGTGATATCGCAGCCTTTAAGCCTAACCTCAGGGAAAGACTGTGCTGAATTAAAGGAGGTCGTGAGAAGCATCGTGGCCAAAGTGGAGTTCCGTCCGAGAAAAGTGCCTGATCTTGGGGAACTGAGGGAAAAGGAACCACTTGTAAGTGTGTACTGTTGATGTTCAATTTTGCTCCTGGAAATCTGATAAAATCTTACAAAATCTGGATAGATTAAGAGAACTTAATCTCTTGTTGTTAGTTGTGTGGGTTCCCAGGGTGAGTCAGGGTTAAACCTAAACCTAAGCCTAAACGTTAAACCTCTGGCTTGAGGTAAGTCCCGGACGCTACTCGCAGGGGCATTTATTTAGGAAAAAAAAATAAATTAATCGACGTGAATCGTGATTTTCATTTTGGTCTTAAAGCAAATATACGGATTAATCAATAAAAATTTATTTATCTTCAGCTCTAAACTTAAACTCTAAGGGCTGGTTTCCTGAACATGGATTAAGCCTAGTCTTGGACTAAATTGCAGATGTAATGGAGATTCACCAATGAAATTCAAGGATAGTCTAAATTTAGGCTTAATTGTTGTCTGGGAAACTTGCCCAAAAGATATATAAATGAGTTTTTGAATAATAAGTGCGTATCCAGGATTAGTCAGTGTCCAAGCTGCCAAGGTTTCTAATTTTATTTCCTTCCAGAGATAGAAAGAAGATGTAGAATTGCAATATAATATTTTCAAAGAAAACAGTACTGACAACTTATGTGTCCTTATCACAAGCCTAAATCCTAAACCATATCCTCCCTCGCAGATTTTCTCCGGAATCGCTCATAAATTTCTCCCTAACCTCAAGAACCCCTGCTGGTACGAGGAATATTCAGGGAACAGTACGCTAGATCCGTACAACAGGAACCGCTACGCCCTTTACTCCAAGCGCTTCCAGGCCGTGTACGACCGACTGCGCTCTGCGTTTCAGGAGCACCTCCAGCGTCAGGGGAGTCGGCGCTTCCGTCTCCGCTGCCTCCCCTACTTCTACATCATCGGCCAGCCCAAATGTGGCACCACAGACCTATACGACCGGCTCCGACTGCACCCTAATGTCCGCTTCACCACCATGAAGGAGCCACATTGGTGGACCAGGAAAAGGTTTGGTGAGTTTCAGGTCTTGTTTTAGTGGTCAATATGTCTCTGAGGCTGTGTAGTTTGCAATAGTTTTCACCCCATACAAAAATTATAAATTAAAACTGGCCAATTATTCAAAAAAGAATTGAAAGTGGCATTCATAGCCCCTCGATGTAACCCTGCCCGCGACAGTTATCTAAAGTCTGTTCTTTCCACATTGTGAGTTCGTGTTACATTACTCCACCCTGTGCAGTCTCCACGGCAAAACCAGTCGTTTATCGCAAATTCTCAAAGTTGAGTTATTATGTCTTCATGAAAGGGCATAAATCAAGCTTCAAAACGATACCTATATGGAATGAATGGGACGACATATGACTGAGATATCAACATTCAAAGGAGTCGGGTTTCTCCTGTCACGCCAAGTGAGAAACGGAGAAATCTGCCTTTGAAGTTGACTATCGCCGTAGCACTCACAGACGCTTGGTGCGGTCGCGGCTACGTTTGCATTTACGCTAGCCTACGCTGCATTCACAGCCACACGGATAGCCTACCTGCGTTAGGTTAACTGAACTCGGGAGACGGAGATGGATTCCGGAGAAATATCTTCACGCTAGTCAACCAGTGGATTTAGCGTAAATATTGGAGTAGAGCGGTCAAAACACAAACTTTTAACATTCTGCTGGAATTGAAT
>JAVGVS010001567.1:0-18579 GCA_032718565.1 Distichodus sexfasciatus
TGTGTGTGTGTGTGTGTGTGTTGGCTGGACCCTACGCTATCCCTGCTTTCAGTTTCTAAAAATGGCATTTCAAGTTAGCTAACCGAATCAGAAACTTTCAAAACGGAGCAGGACCGTAGTGGACGTGAGCGAAGACTCTCTGGTTTCCAGAACCCCCTCTCTCTCTCGCTCTCTCTCTCTCCCCAAACGCCGCCTTTCAGCACCGGTTAACAGGCGCGACGCGCGGCTGCAGCTCGGCAGCGTCCGTCAGCGCGCCCGCTCTCTTAATGAAAGCCATGACTCAGCAAACCTGTCGCGTCTTACGTCCTCGACAAAAAAGGCCACGGGAAACCATATGGGATTGGTTCGCGCCAGCCCGAATGAGAAGCCGAGAAGACGGCCGCGGAGTGGAGATCCAACATAACGTGGAACGCTCTTGACCTTGTTCGATGGTTTGTAATCTATCATCTGCTTCCTCCCTCCCTACCTTCCTCCTCTTCGTCGTCTCTGGGGAGAGTTTGCAGTTACGTGGATATTTTTTTTTTTGGGCGCCTTCGACGCTGTTCTTTCGCTCGTGTTCTTTAACCAAAAAAAAAAAGGTAGAAGGGGAGGTGTGTGTAGACAGCAAGTGAAAAGAAGTCAATATCCTCGGGAGGCCCGAGCAGATTAGAAAATGTCACTTTCTTGCAGCAGACACAGAGCGGGGCCACACACACACACACAGCAAAAGAAAGAGAGAAAAAGCACTTCTTTCTTCATTTTTTTTTCTCTCTCTCTTTCTTCCTCGCCTTCAAATTCCTCCCCCTAACAACCACACACACACACACACACACACACCCCAGCGTGGCCCAGGGGTCTCACTGTTAGCTGCTGAAGTCCTACACCACTGTCCCCTCCTGTCAGGAGCATCTCACGATTCCCCCCTTTCGGTGTCCGAGCAGCCAACCAACCACGAAAACACACTCCCCCGCCGCTTCCAGAAAGCTACTCCCTTGGTGTGTGTGTGTGTGCGTATTTGTGTGTATGTGTGTGTGTGTGTGTGTGTGTGTGTGTATGCGCAGGGTATCGGATTTTTGTGCAATCTCTCATCACATCAGTTCTCTGGTGAGTGTCCAAACCAGCTCCCATAAACAGTTTTGTTTGAAAGCTTCAGCAGCAAGCCAGAACAGCGGTGCGGAGCGTGACGAGGCCGGGGAAGAATGTCGTGCCCGAAGCGTGCTGTTCCTAAAACCTGCGTCGCCTTCCCACCGTCCAATGCAGGCCATCTTTCCGCCCCGTCTCCATGGCCTGTGGCTCTTTGATCGTATTCGTGAAAAGAAAATCTCTTTTTAAACCACATAACGCGCACCAACGCAGTCTGAACGCGAAGGCTTTCAAAGGCTTTGGTTGGGGTGTCAAAATATGGCCTCGTTTTTAAAAAAAATATTTTTTTTTTCTATTAAATCGTCAAAAACGGTGAGGTGGGAGGTGTGGAAGGAAAGTTCATGCTCGCTAAAAGCATTCCAATTAACACTCTCTCTCACAGTAATTAGCTATTAAAATAGCTAATGAACAAACCCGACCCAATCCCTGGGAGCCGAGACGCCGCTTTTCTAATTAATTCCGGAATCGGCCGCACCTCGTCCACGTCGGAGAGCGGGAGTCCACGAGGTGACGGGATGCCATCAAAGGAACGCTGACGCTGGGTAACGGTGAGAGAAGGGAGGAGACTGGGGCTGGGCGATGTGATCCTCAAATCAATATCACCGTCAAATTGAACGTTTTACATCAATCGTGACTCATGAACTACTGTTTTGTTTGGACTTTTCTGTGTTTTCTGGCGGTCTAATGGTTAAGACACTCGTCTCCGGAGCAAGAGGTTGTGAGTTCGAATCCTATATCCGGCACTAGAGGTGTGAAGCTTTGCTGGTCTCACGATTCGATTCGATTACGATTATTAGATCAACGGTTTGATTCGCTTTGATGAAATACGATATCACGATGAATCACGATGCATCACATCAATTTTTCTACATTACTTCACACCGCACGCAGATTGGAGATGGATCGCAGATGGTGCAGCCGTAGTTGCTACCGAGATGTTCTTTTGAACTAGAAGTTTTATGCCGTTGTCAAATCACCAAGCAATGGCGTTGTGATATAGTTCAGGGGTTTTCAACTGCTTCTGTCCTAGAGACCACCACTAAGACTAAGCAGCTATTACTCATAAAGATGCCCAAATGAAAAATGGAAAAAAAAGGCATCGTTTTTAAAAGTGATTTCAGTAGTAAAAGTGGATCGCATGTCAGGGACCACCTGCAATTCTACCGCGGACCACTGGGGGAACTATCGTATAGCCGGTATGATAAAACCTGAGTTATAATCGATTATGGTCTGCCATTGGATCGATACAGATCGATTAATTTCAACAAAAAAAAGACCCCCAGCAAGACCCACTTGACCCCAAGTTGCTCCAGAGAGACTGGCTTTGAAGTTAGGAGACGGAAAGTCGCTGTGGATAAAACACGTCTGCTAAATGTAGGAGGTAAAGAAAGAAACCGCTTTTCAAAAATATCAAAACATGCAACATGGGCAAGTTTCCGTCGATTAATTGAGGTTCTGATTATTTTTCGATTAATTGCTCAGTCTTTCATCTACTATTTAAAAAATCATTTGTACTCCCTTTCTGATAGTAACACACCATTCTGACATTTGGCGGAGGAAGCCGAGGACTGCCATGGAAGTGTGTGTGTGTGTGTGTGTGTGGGAGAAAGGAGCACCTCCTCAAAGCAGAGCTAATTAACAGACACCAACGTTGAAGCTTCTGTCAGGATTCCTCTTTGCGGATGCAGGAAGCAGGTTTTTATGGCGCCACTCCGGCCCCCGAGGGGCGGGCGGGCGAGCAAGTGTGCGCGCGAGTGTTGACGTAACACCTCGGCCGTGTGACGAGACATTTATTACAAACTGTAAATGAGAGGTGGCTCAATTAAAACACGGTGGGGGGGGGGGGAACTAACGAACGGCTCGTTAAGGAGACCGGGTGGGAAACGTGGAGAGAGAAGCTGCGTCACTCATTTCCTCACTGACGGGTCAGTTATTCCTCTCTCTCTCTCGCGCTCTCGCGTGCTATCTCGTTGCTTGGTGATGAGCTAAGGTCACAAACAGTACGCAGGCCATTCGTCCATCCCCCTCCTTAACGTCCTGCACTTGCTCTTGCTGAACTTTTAACCCCTTTTCCAGAAGTCACACTATGCATGTGGGGGTCACACACACACACACACGTCACCTGCTTCGCCTGTCAAACTTCAATTAACCAGCTAATAAAGCTGCCATCACTTTTTCACACACACACACACACACACACAACGCTTAATTTGCCGCCAATTAAACAACTTTTCCAAACCCCTCAATCGAGAGCGATTCAAAGTCCGACGCCAAGCAGTAAGGAAGTGTTCGAGACGGAGAGCGTTAGCATGACTCACGCCTCGCCCCGTGTCAGTCGGACGCCGCGTCGGACGAATGGAGCGAATAGTAGAATAGCCAAGGCCATTACTTCAGCATTTTCTACGCTTTTTAATATGGTGCGATAGCCATCTAGAAGAAGGAAAAAAGAGGAAGGGGGGGGAGGAGAGAAAAAAAAAAGATGAAGGTTGGTTTTACAAGCTCAACGCCAACGAGGAGGGGTGGGGTTGGGGGCGGAGAGGGGCGGAGGGGAGCTTATCAGGCTCCGATCCGATTCTTGTCAAGTGAACCTGCGATAAAGTCAGTTTCGAACTGCGCCAATCGATGGAAGTAATTTATTTACCTCGGCCGGGCAATTTGAGTTCCGCCTTTGGGAAGAAAGAAGGAGAGAGAGAGAGAGAGAGAGAGAGTCTTGTGTGAGATTAATATTCTTCTAGTAAAGCCGTCCTGCGCCTGCACGGCTACTCTGAAGCAGGGTTAGGTTAACACAACTCTACACAAAATAAAATCCACACAAAATAACACTCAGGAAAAGTCTCACTCTCTCCATATAGAATAAAAGAGAAGGAAAAAAAACGGACCGGACCTCATTGAGACCCCGCTTCACACACACACACACACACACACATCCTTGTACTTATGTAGTAGTGAGGACCTCCAGTGACTTCTATATTACTGTATGTAAATAATACTACAGCTAACCCTAAACATAACCCTAACCATAACCTCCGTAACCAAAAGCGAATCTTCCTACACTTTTAATTTTGCAAATAAACTAGTATTTTTTTTTTGTAAAAGCAGTTTAAAGAAGTGAGGACCGCTAAAAAAGTCCTCACTTCCCAACAATGTCCTCACTCTGCTGGTTAAAAACTCATTTTGGTTCTCACTAAGTAGCAAGTACAAGAACACACACACACACACACAGTTCACCTGCTCTTAGTGAACAGTATTATCAGGACCACCAGGCTCTCCACAGACCAGGCCCCAGTCCGAACACACACACACACACACACTTTCAAAGGGGCTGCCGGCTATTCAAATGAGTGCGGACTGGAGCGAATGGGACGGCTGCGGTGCTTAACTTTGCTGAATGATATAAAAGGTACTTAAATAACACAATAATCAATACAAATGTGGGCACTTATGGATCCCGCTCAGTGGCCGATGAATATTCATTAGCTTTGTAATAGGCGAGCGCCGAGCAGGCGCCTGGCACGGCAGTAAACCTTTCAGCGGGAAAGGGCAACCCAAAGGTTAGCTCATTTGTAAACAGGAGCATAATCGGGGTGCGGTGTGTGTGTGTGTGTGTGTGTGAGAGTTTATATGCGTATCGAGGTTCAGTGAAACAAGAACAATATTAACAGGCCACTTCAGCAAATAAAATCAATCAGTGAAATACTGGACGTTGGCGCTTCTTTGGTACTAGCGTTAAATTTCAGTCCCTCTAGAATTTGCCGGACCGTTTTTCAGCAGCTTTTCTGAAAATAATAAAAGGAGCGTGTTGAAAGTTGCAGTGTTTTTAGGTGTTTTCTTGAAAATAAAGTTGTGGGAAAAAGTGAATGATCTTTGACAGTGAATTAAAAGGAAGGAAACGAAACCGCTATGTTTTTTGTTAACCGTTAACCGTTTTGCTATTTTTGAAGGTAAACGTGAGGCGTTTTTATCACACCTTTCCTGAGTCCTCCAAACGTAATGAGAACGTGAGTTGGCTGGCGTATGGCTCAATGTTTGGCGGAGAACGCCAGGGATTGGTCAAAAAGTGCGATAAAGTTTGGTCAAAACTGCAAGGTCGCGACGAATACGCAGGGATTCGCTGAATTTGGGTTCAACGCCGCGATCGCAACGCCGCGAAATCTCGGAGGGTCTGGAAATATGAAATTAATTGACTGTTATTAGTATTAAACAGTTAGATCTATAAATTCATTAAATTATTAATTAATACTAGTGCAGTTATGACATCATTTGTGCCTTCAGGTCCCAAGGCTTATCTGTATATTCAATCAATGATCTATTCACACCTCAGTTAATCTACTGGCATGCAAACGTTTTCACTCTAAATCAAATTTTGCAAGGCTCTGGTCTGACCCCATCGGCTTGAGCAATATTTTTCATTTTTCATCAGAAAACTTCTGCAAAAAATCCTCTCTTCTGTTGAATGTGTGACACTCAAGACACCGCCGTTCCGGTTTTCTAAAGAAGCTTCCCGCTCCATCCGAGTTGCCCAATCTGCCGAAAGTGTGCGGTGCGTGTGAAAGACAGAAGGCCGAAGCCTGTCAGAGCCACACAGAGGGCAGCCTAAACCTTCAGCTGCTGTTTAGACGTGACAAACATCGCCCCCCCCTCTCTTTTCTTTTCACTATTGTTTCTTTCCCTCTCTCTCTCGCCTTCTCCATCTCATCACAATGCTGTTTGGGAAGGCGCTGGCAGCTGCACATGTCAACCCCTCTCCCAACTCCCTCCCTCCCTCCCCCCTTTTTGATTTTTTACATTTTTGTTCTATTTAGGAGTAAAGGCTTCGACGCGGCCTTCTCGTAGCACCCAACTGGGAAATTTCGGGAAAAGGACGCAGAGGTTCAACGCCCGGTTAACATACAGTAAAAGCATGGCATAAAATACGGGGACGGTGGCGCAGATCAAGAGGTCGTAAATAGGGGTGTAAATCATCACGATACGATATTATCTCGATTCAAGACCAAGTTTCGACACCTGCCGATATGGCGACATCCTTTCGTGGGGCCCTATGAAATCCGTTTTGCTTTTTCCTAAATTCCGTTTTATTTTTTCCTAAATTCCGGTTTTTCCATTTTTATTCTTCTGAATTTCCGTGTTTTACGTTATAATCATATTTATCCACCTAAAAAGTGTCTAATTATGGAGTGGATGGAAAAAAAAGAACAATGCAATAGGAAAAAATCTCACATTCAGCTTCAACAAAGTGCTGGGGTTCAGCAGAACATTTACTGCTTTGGTAAAACATTTACCTGGAAACAACAAAAAACAGTCATTTTTTTCGTGTAAAACCAAACGTTTCTGATGTGACGTCACGTCACGTGTTCTTGCGGGTGCAGTCCATCGTGCGCTGGCGAAACGTACAAAAGAGTTCATAAAAATCGCTTGGTTATTGTTCTGCTCTAAACTTAGCACTAACACTCGAATTCCGTCATTTTTTTGAGGACTTCGGTGTTTCAGCCTCTTCGCCATAGCTGACCGTTGGCGTTTTCCCCTCTGTGTCTGTGCGTTTGTGTGTGTGGAAAGCTGAGTCCCGCCTCGACAGGTAACACGTAGAGGGGGCTGCAGCGTCCAAAATTGATTAGAAACCATTGCTTTGCTTTGCCCACACACCGTTATCAGCGAATTATATGACGTTCCGCGTTTTACAACCGATTCCATTTTATTTGTTGAATTCCGCGATTCCGGCCGCGTCTTCCGCATCGTGGAAATCATAGGGCCCTACGTTCGGTTTGGTTCAGTTCAGGAGCCAGCGCTAAAATTGAGAAAATTTCACAAGCTGATTTAAGCCGATATATATATATATAATGTCTGATCAATATTTTCTTTTTGGATCTACGTTAAGGCTTCACTGATCACTCAATCGATGTATCGATGTAGATCAATGTATCACTACACCTCTTGTCGTGGGTTCAAATCCAACTCCTACGTCCAGCACAACTACCACTGGGCCCCTGGAGCATGACCCTTAACCCCCAGAGTTGCTGCAGCGAAATAATAGCGAAATAACTGTCCGAATAATTAGGAAAGTATAAGTCACGTTGGAGAAGAGAGAAGCTCAAATTGCGCCGCGGAATAAACTCGTATTCCCGGGCATGTGAAGTCATCTCCGTACACCTGGGAATTGTAGTTTACTGCTCCGTCTCCGTCGTTGGCCCGTCGCTGTTTGCGGCGTGTCGTCAACGCAGTGGACGGTATCCCAGAAATAAAGCGTCTGGCCTGTCTTAGAGCCTCGCCGCCAGCGACATTAATTAACTCCTCATGCCTGTCGCGGGCAATAAGGCCCCGGCCATTTTTAGCCGGATCGACAAGGCCGGGCGGTTGCTAAAAAGTCTGAAAAAGGAGGTGCAACTGTAGCAGGAGAACTCCGATAAGCGCCGTGTTTTACTCCCGGTTGAAACTGGCAGATTTATTTAGAGCGGTTACGGGCTGTCTGCGCGACAGTCGCCTAGTTAAAGCATGGGAGTGGGATTTCAGCTCCACTTCAAAAGCACAATACAATAATCACACGTTGGGCTTCTTCCAGAGGCCGTATAAAATATCCATAATTTAAGAAAAGGGGGGGAAAAAGAGCTAGTGAGAAAAACGACTGGATCTGGGGAAGTTTTTTACAGTGAAAAAAGAGGGGGAGGGAAAAAAAACCCACCCTCACGTCTACAGTACGCCGGGCGGAGGGAAAACGTCAACGGTTTTGATATTAAGTATGAAATCACCCGCATATGGAAGAGGTTTAGGCCTCCACAAACAGTAAGCTCGCGCCGCTCCGAAAACTCTAATCCCACCCACTTTAAAGACGTCAATCAAAGCTGCCCTCTCCCTCAACTCGGAGCTCCGCCCTCTCCCGGGGCTGGCCCAGGTTTCCGGCAGGGAAGCCGAACCCACGGCTCGCTACCAACACGTACGCCGCGCAAAGCCGACCCCCGGCTTTTAAGCGATCTCCCATAAACTCGACTTTCCCCCTCGTCCTCCCCGTCCTCCTCCTCGAAGTCCCCCCCCCCCCAACTTCATCCCCGTTTTAACAGTACACAAACTCAACCCTCAATTAGAGTTCTGTGAATACACTCGGAGGCAGCGGCGGCCGCACTGTTTACCATCGTTTCTCAACATTTTAATGGGATCCAGGCCGATTTCGAACCCAAACGAGGGCTTCCAGTGACGATCGCCGGCCCGTTTCCACTGATCATCTCCAGCTTCTTCTCTCAAATACCACCCCCCCCCACTCGTTTTTTTTTTGTTTTTTTTGGGACCGCCGAGCGCCACAGCCACTGTGCACGCTGTTCGCTCTCTCTAAAAAGGCATCTGGCGTATTTTTTCTTTTATTTTAAAAAGGAGCGCACAACGTGCGGTCGCTTTAAGGCCGAGCGAACGTCGGACAAAAAGCCCGAGCTTATAATTTATACTCGCCAGCCGGACAAAGCCTGGAAAAGCCGGTGGAATGTTTGCTAGCTGCCTGGATACTGGCGGAGAGACGTGGGGGCTTCTTATTGACGCAAAGGGCTGAGAAAATAACACCCCGGCCTGTTTACCGAGCCCGTGTCCAAATATCCACAAAACCCTTTTTATCAAAGAGCCTGCGTTTTGGTTTTTTTGTTTTTTTCAGGAGCAGAAAGTGCAGCAGACTAAGTGCAGAGAGAGAGAGAGAGAGAGAGAGAGAGGAAAAAGAGGGAGACTGAGAAAAGTTGAGATTCTCCAGCTCCGTTCCGTTCCCCCTTGTGTCGCTGGATGCGTCGTTCGACTGAAAGCGGGCCAAACTACAGGCCGGGTCGTGGCGCGTGTCAAACGGCGTGCGCCCTCGTCGTCCCTTTTCCGAACTGTCCCAAAAGCCTGGCTGCCGTTCAGGAGTTTTTAACTTTCCATCCTCACAGATTTAATGGGGGGTGGGGGTGGGGACATCTGGAATTCAGCAGAGGGGGACTGAAATGAAGCCTTGCCTCGTCACTGCAGTCGGTCCCTGCTGAGAGGCCGAAACGGCTCTGCGACGTCCCTCTGCGCCATGACCTCATCAGCCAACGTGCTCAGAACCAGACGCACCAGACATATTCCGTCGCTTCCAGCACCCCATTTGCCGTTACGGACCGCGGTGATGCTACGATGACATGAACGAACGTTTACACGCACGCGCTCACGCACGCACGGAAGATCGGGTTTCTTCGTCGCAAAGGGAAAGTTTAAGGACGTTGTTGAGATGGGTTTTAACCTCTAAATTGCGCTCCACGAGAGAGGGAGATCGTAGATCTTACCGTACGATTACTGAAGCTTAATAAGTAGATTTTTCTGTCACATAAAGTGTCAAAAAACTATGTACACAGACACACTAAAAGTGATAAACTATTACTAATTTTAAAAGTGAAAGTGAGTGATTATTTGTCATCGTGAACACACCACAGCGCAGCACACCGTGCGCCACGACGAAACGTGACCTCTGCATTTGACCCGTCCGTGAAGAAGCAGTGGGACGCTAACATTAGCAGCGCCCGCTGCGGAGCAGTGCTTGGGGATGGTACCTCGCTCAAGAGTACCTCAGCGATACCTTTACCGGTCCTGGGATTCAAACAGATTAAATATCACCGCACCTACAGCTAAATCCTAACCCTAACCCTAACCCTAATCTCAACATCCGAGAGCAAATATTTTTGTACGACTGAGAACTAAAAGCCCTTTTAGTTTTTACTTCTCAGAATAAATCTATAAAAGCAGGAATTACACATAAGTCACGTAAATTTGACATCTTTTAGAGCTACTTCCATCGACTCCCACCCTCACCAGGTCCAGGGTTACATAGTGTTGACTTTTTCAGTTTTCCAAATAAAACGAAACTTCTCTGTAAACGTATTTTTTTCCTAACGAGTACCGATCCTCACGTAAAATAATGACGCCACAAAGACATAAAAATCTGACAAATCTCAGGACTATTTTCAGTTGACGACTAGGTCCTAATAAATTATTTCCCCTTTTACTTACGCATGCTTACACACAGATCATATTTAAATGTTACTACAGCTACAGCTAAACCCTAACCTTAAGCTTAATCTCAATGTCTGAAAGCAAATATGTTTGTACAACTGATAACTAAAAGCCCTTTTAGTTTTTACTTCTTAAAACTTATTTTTTGTCATGACAAAGCCACGAAAATTTGACAAATCTCAGGCTTACACACACACAAGTAAACTGTTACGATATTTGCATGTCTTATTGGACACTACTGTAGAAGCCTGTTTAGAAATTGTTATATCCAACTGCTGCAGATCATACGCACGTTCAACCAAAAACGATCATTTCAGGACCAAAAGTGCAGTTGTTTTCCGCATGTAACGACACTCTTAAAAATATCAGAACCAAAAGTAGTTCTTCGCAGTGTTGCTAGAGGGGAACCTTTTTTAGTTCTACAAACGCCTCATCGCTTCTTTCCAGAATCATTTATCATGAAGTGATCATGAAGAATTTGAATGAGCACGTCGTAAATTATGTGCAATATTTAATCATTTGTTCAAATGTAATGTTTGGTAAAATGTAACCGAGCCATTTTCTCAGTTATTTTATAGAAATTGCAGCAACTTATCTCTCTAAAAGGCAGAGGCAGATCTCATCTGTCACTGTTAAAAAAAACTGCAAGATAACAATCATTTCTACACACATTCACACGTAAATCAGTAGGTTAGGTGTAGGGTAACGGTTGGGTGTTCGCCCCGTGATCAGAAGGTCGCAAGTTTGAATCCAGGGCCGGTAAAGGTACCACTGAGGTACTCATAAGCAAGGTACCGTCCCCAAGCACTGCTCCCCGGGCGCTTGTTAGCTGCCCGCTGCTGCTTCACCGATGGGTTAAATGCAGAGGTCACATTTGGTTGTGGTGCACTGTGGGCAGTGCTGGGGTGTGTTCACAATGACAAATAATCACTCAGTTAATAAAAAAAAGGTTCTCCAGAGCGCTAATGAACGAGCAGTTCTTCTTAGAGTGCACAGTCCCTCCTTCGACCTCTAGTTTACAGTTTAACGTTTTCTATTTCTAGTGTTTGTACATATTTTTCTGCTTACTCTATGCGCCTTATTTGTTCTTCCTGTAGAAACTGGAGCCGCGCCGTCTCGTCTCTCTACGTAGAGGTGACAACAAAGTTTGCTTTGACCCTGTTTCACTGACGTCCCAGGTGTTTCTAAATAACATTACAGTTAAACATGAATCTTAACCTCAGTAGACAAAGTCGTTTCACTTTACGAGCGTCAGTCTTTATAACAAAAAATGCAAAAAAGATTTGCGTCCAGCACTTCATTGTGACGCGGCTCCGAGGTGCCGGCAGAGGATTGTGGGAAATCTGCAAAAGCAGCTCATTTTATAGGCCAAATTGGTTCAAAATGACAAATGTCAGTATTTCGTTTTCAATTGATCAGATTTTTTTTTCCAATTTTGTAGCGTTATAGTGTAATCAATAAGAAAGAAGAAATGTTATATGTTTAAACGAACAATTTTTGAGAACATAATTTATCACATTTTTTTAGTTAGGAAAACAGTATTTCAAGCATTTCCTTAAGCATAACAATAATCTCAGTCATGTATTCAGACATTTTAACACAGTATTTTATGTTTAAAAAAAGACTGTGACTGTATCGGATTTGTATCGGTATCGGCAAATATCCAAATGTACAATATCGGTATCGGACATAAAAAAGTGGTATCGGCCCATCTCTAGTTTTTACCTCCGCCTAAACCACCGCACACGCACACAACCACAACACACGGTGTAAATCTGAATATTACAGCGAGTTTTTCATAGAAAATCGACATTTTTGTAAAATTGTCCTCACAAAGCCACAAAAAATCCCATACACACACACACACACACACATCCAGACTGTGATAGGTGCTTGAGAGCGGGTGGAGGGGGTTGATCCGCCGCCGGCTCCTAACCTGACTGGTATTGGGGGTTTGTAATTGGAACTGATCTGTAAGCCATATGCCACTTCTCCTCTAGTGCCAACAGACGCCAACACCCCACACACACACACACACACCCTGATGTCACCCCCTCGCTGCCAAACGCTCCCGATGCCAGCCGACACTCGGCACCCGTGGAACAAAAAAGAAGGGGAAAAAAAGGCGCCTCCACTTCATTAAGAAAGTAAACACAAGTACTGTCTGAAGTGTCTAATTAGTCCCCTAATTACTCCCCGCTCGTTACTAATGCAAATTAGATTACGCTGCTTAACTTCATCGTGTCCACAATGCCGCTGTTAATTGAGGCCTTTTGAAATTAAATTACGGGCTAATTAGCATATCAAACCATTAATTCGGTGCCAGAAAGGAAGAAAAGGAGGGGGACGGTGGGGGGTGGGGAGGAAAAAACACAACAAACGCCAAGTTTTTGCTAATGAGTTTTGTTAATTGAATACGTATGTTCAATATTGAGGGGGGATTTTTTTTTTTTGCCGGCCGGCCGCTGCCGTTCGAGAAGCCGCTCGCCAGCCGCCAACCGCGAGTTCAAACGGGAGGAAGGAAAAAGTCACGGGTCTTAAAAGAGAAAGCATTGAAAACGCTTAAATGGTTTGTCAATACCGCAGTACACCCCCACACACACACACACAACCTCCAAAAACCCAACCCCACCCCACGTGAGGAGGAGGAGGAGAAGGAGGAGGCTCGCTTTGGCATCATTTGGTTTAGACTAGAACGAATGAAAAAAGACGGGACTTTAAGCGTTTAACAAGAAGCAACAATTCATTAATAAAGGAGGTGAATTTGAAGGAACGGAAACCGATTATGAAACGAAAGAGTAAAATAAATAAAATGCCATTAACGCAAATTATCGCATTATTTCACTGACTTTCATCAGCAGCAACAATTTGCATAATTGCTGTTTTATTTATTTCACTGTTTAGTGTCGTTTTGTTTAATGCAAAAAAGCACGAAAAAATAGTAGAGACGTGGGAGAAGCGGAAGGAGAAATAACGGTATTTTTGAATATTTTTATGGAAAATACTTTTTATAGAAAAATTGCTGATTTTATGTGAAAAATTAATCAATTAAGTGAGTTTAATTAAGTGTCATTATTTATATCTAGTAATTATGGGAGTCAATCAAAGGACCTCACAAAGATAATAAGCTCTGTGTGTGTGTGTGTGTGTGGGCTGATATTTAGTTATTGTTCAGAAGCTGACGGTGGACTAAAAGAGATTTTGTCCGATTTAAGTGGACATTTTGGGATGTGGGGCCCATTTCTTAGAAGAGATTTTTTTAAAAGCTTTCAAAAAAGCCTTAAAAAGCTGTAAAAATCTGATTTTCTTTCTAAAACCATTTACCGATACTTTTCCATCAAGTAATTATCGGAAAATACGACGTAAGCCACTTTCCCAATCCCGAAAAGTGCAATTACGCAAAAAAAAAAGAAACTTTTCCCTAACTTTTACAATCATCTCCCACCTTCCCAGCCCACTGTCCATTTGGTATGAATAACCCTTAAGTGATAAAAGTCGGCGGCTATTAATTCGTATAATGTACAGACCGAGGGGCAATTTCTGCTTTAAAATGGAGCGGCTCTGATTACACGGAACGCTTCCCCTTCCTCCCCCCCTTTTCTCCCCCTCGAAAAACGAAAGAAAAAATATATACGGAGATCTGAAACGGCTTTTATTCGCTCGCCCGCCAAAGTTTCGTGATATTACACTTTCCTACTTCTCATTTGAATATAAGCCTAAATTAAAAAAGGTGGGAGGCGGCGGCGGCGGCGGTAGTGGTGGGGGGTGATACCTACTCAACACCAAAAAATTGAGAGGTAGCCCCGTTAAAAAAAAAAAAAAAAAAATGAAATAACCATAATAATTAGATGTAAAGATATTATAATTCCTTTAAGGGGAGACGCATTGAAAGTGCTGCACTACAATATTTGCCCTAATTGCCAGAATTACCATATTAACCAGTTACCATTGGAGGAAGTTGATTAAAAAATTGATTATTCGTCCATTTCTTTTAGGAGTTTCTTAATCAAAATCTAACATCCTTGAAAAATTAATTTGAAGGCCCCTCTTATCAGTTAATTAAATCTGGTTGGAAGTCATTTTTCTGTGAAGAGTGATTAGACACTGCGTTCGGCTCCGCTCTGTTCAGACGGCATGACGCGCCAAAACTTTTCAATGTCTCATCAAACGTTAAAAGAAAAAAAAAAAAAAAACACACACGAAGAATAGAATTTCTTTGAAGGGCTGTTGCTATTTTCTCTCTCTCTCTCTCTCTCTCTCTCTCCCTCCCCACAGTGGTTTTTCCCTCCGCCACCCCACAAACCTATACCCCTTTTCTGATAAATTGTGCTATACCCAAAAGATCTCTCACTCTCGTTAACAAATTCTCATTAACCGGCTGGAAAAAGAGAAAAGAATGAAGAGGAGGTGGGGGGGTGGAGGTGGAGCAGCCAGGAGGGAGGAAGAGAAGGAGGAGGAATAATACGGTCGGAGGATGGATGGCGGCGTGGAACTTTCCCACCTCTTGGGCGCTTGAGGTGTGTGTGTGTGTGTGTGTATGGACAGTTTTATTATTTTTGGGGGGGAGGGTGGATCTGATCGTCACCTAAAAGACTAGAAAACCTCAGATTTGTCTGATTTTTGTGGCTTCATGAGGGCATTTTTGGATTTGAGGAGCAGTCCTCATGAAGAAAACACGCTTTTCTAGATCATCGGCATGTTTTAGGTAAAAATAGTGAGTTAAAATGATTGCCTAGAGATTGCATTACTTTTAAACAATTACTTTTTAAAAAAAATTTAATTATGGGGGTCAGTGGAAGGACCTCACCAAGATAGTAAGATACATCTGTGTGTGTGTGTGTGTGTGAGAAGGTTTTGGGGATTTTTGCGAAGATCCGAGTGTCGTCTAAAAGACAGGGATTTGATTTTTGTCATCAGACTTTGCGATCACATTTTTGGCTGCTTCCTCGTCTGGAATTAATGTTGTTACAGGAACGTGCGTGTATTTGTATTTCCACGTTTTTAGGTACGTGTGAGGACCCGATCGCCACCTCAGACTTGGTATATTTCGGTGGCTTTGTCACCGCGTGTTGCTCACTCATAGGGGGGCCACCCTCTAGCCAAACGAGAGGAGGGAGCGCGTGTTCAAACCGAGTCCCTCCAGAGAGCTTACGTACGATTCAGAACTCGGAACGAAATAACACAAAGAAGGAAGAACCTCTGAGCAAATCTACCAGCAAAGAATCTCAGATTCCTGAGCCGGAGTGATCTGAGAGGGTCAATAAGTCATATTTGACCGCAAGGGACGTGAGATATATATATATATGTACATTTCATCACAATAAAATACACTGTAATATCAATATCTTTAAAGTGTCTCAGTGGACAGAGCTGTCAAAAAGATAAGACAGTTCATGTCAGACTTGTGGCGGGAAGAACGCGAGAGGAAGAGGGAGAAAGAGAGAGAGAGAGAGACGCCGCTTTCTGAAAGTCAGCCAACGCTCGTCGTGTTGAAGCGATTTCTCCAGACAACCTTGGGCTGAGCTGATGAGGACTAAACATTAAAATCAAGAGATAACACAGGTGATGGGACGCTAATTCCATTTATCAGCCACGCCGACGCACTCCTTTCGCCTTCCCTTCCCTATGCACTTTTACTCCTCCTCCTCCTTCTTCTTCCTTTCAGACACTTTCGAAAATCCTCTTTATCTCCCCCCCACCCAAAAAAAAAAAAAAAAAAAAAAGGAGTACAGTCAACCAATCAAATTCCTAAAGTTTCCCACTTTCCTTTTTCGGCGGGGGGGCTTTCCCCAGCTCGGGGAAAAAATGTCCTTAGAGGTCCCGCTTTGCGATTGCGAACTGACCACAGCTTAAAAATACACTCCAAATTCATTTCTAACGAGTCGGTTTAACCTTCGTTTTGCCTGCAGGAAACATAAAAATCGAACTCGGCGCCGGTAGAAGCTGCCGGCGTTACGAGTCCCAAACGGGGCAAAAACAAAGGAAGTAAGTGTGCTCTTAAAAAAAAAAAAAAAAAAAAACTGTCCCCCAGTCCGTTCACGTCACTCCCCCCACCCCACCCCCCCAGGTGCAAAAGCAGCTGTCGAGCTCCGTGCCCGAAGGCGGTAGGTCAATTAGGCTGATTAGGCCTTTATTAAATGATTGGAGGAAAAGGACGTTGATTACCATGCAAAGCGGCTCAGCTTACCATCAATCAATCAGGACCCGCTCTCCTCCTCCTGGACTGATGAAACCCCCCCTTTTTTCTTTTTCCCATCCTTTCCTCCTCTCCGTCATCTTTTCTTTTCTCGCACCGTCCCGCTCGTCGCTCCTTACGAGGCGGAACCGCCGTGCTCTTACGCAGCGGGAATCCGAATTCTCAAAGCCACAATTACCAGAAAAGAGCTATCAATTTCCTCCGCCATTAACCCTGTGAGGGAAAGGGGCGAAACGGGAGAAATTCCAAATTTGAAGGGGAACCAAAAACAGGACGTGGGGGCCACGTCCCCAGCCCACCAAACTTTTTCCGACTTCATAAATGACCACGTTAATAAATGCGGGGTTAGGAAGTGAACGCGCCACAATAAAAACTGGACGTCCATTTGACCTCCCCGTTAACCCTCACGACCGCGCTACACTCTTTCTCTCTTTAACAGTTTGTTAATATACCGTACATTTCGGATTTGGGGAAGGGGCTGGGGGTTGGTGGCGAGGGGGTGGGGGGAGGAAAGGCTGTGACCGTAAAACAAGAGCTGATGAAAAACGATCTTCCGCACGGAGCGAGTGTCTTTTTTTTTTGGCTTCCCTCTCTCCTTCGTTTGCGGAGGGAAGGAGGAGAAGGCTGACAAGCGAGGGCTGTGTTTTGGAAATTAGCCGTGGCAGAGAGAGCGGCTGAGGGGTCGCTCCGGGGGCTATTGGGAAAGAAAAAAAAGAAAGGGGAAAAAAAAAAAGAAAGCGCCTTCTTTCGGCTGACGCTCCCCCCCCCCGCCTTCTCGGGACTAAACGGCACCCCGGAGAGGCGCTGCGGCCGCCCGCGTTCTGGAAACTTCTCCCGGGCTACGAGGAGCTACAAAGGCCCAGCGTGCGGCCGGCCGAGAGTGAGCGCGCTCGGAGAGTGAGGTGATGCCAGAGACTCAACTTCCCTCCTTTAATGCCTGAGGTCACACACTAAAGACTAATCTCCAAACAAGAGAATAATCATGGACAAATAATTACATAATAATAATAATAATAATAATAATAATAATAATAATAATAATAATGCTTTAAAAGTTCTGTATTAACTATCAACAGGTTTCCGTTTATTCTATTTTATTTTAAATAAGTCTTATCCAATATAAGAAACTTGCGTATAATAAATATAAAATCACATTGAAATAGTTCAAAATAGTGTGTAGAAATATTGTAATATCCTGATATTGATGGCGGTAAAATGTAACTTTCCCGTAATAAAATATCATGCATAAAACTTTCTGAAATTCGTGCATAAATCCCACATATCATTTGCATAATTATTCCGATATTTCAATTTAAAACTGACTAAAAACTTTCTTTCTACAGCGTATGGATTACTATTATATCTAATTTACATGCTTATCTGATTAATCAAATAGTTTTACAATAGGAAAAAAATAGTTTTAGCCCAAAAAAAGCAAGGGGGCGCAAAGATTATCGGACAGATTGTTGGAACGAAGCATACATTTGTACCGCCTTTATAAATACGAGTCCATTCAGAGTTATCTGTCAATTTTATCATTTAAGATATTTTAATAAAATCTGGTCAAATGTCATGTGAGGAAAAGGTAATTTAAATGGAAAGTGGGGAGTCTCGGCAGAATGCCATGTCATTCCAATACCGTGGCACCTTAATTTCGGCCTGTGAGAGGGGAGGGGGGGAAAAAAAAAACTTGCGCGAAAAAATAATAATGATAAAATAAAGAACACGAATTTGCTTGTCAGTCCCGTTTTAATTAAGGCATTCAGCCTCCTTTCACTGAGGGTTCAAGGATTCCAGGAGACTAATTAATTTGAAAAGGTAAGATGTCTTGACGCAAATGTCTTCCGTCACAGAGATATTTTTTGAAAAAAAGGAGAAGGAAGGAAAGAAAAGAAACAGAATGAAATGATGGGGAAAGACAAAGAGAGGAAGGGTGAGTCACTTCACGTCGCCTTGTGATTTCACTCTAGCGCTGTTTAAGTGATCAGCGGGAGCTGAGAAATGAGCACTCGCACTGCGATGGTACGGCGACGCTCACCAAATCACATCACATCTCTCACACTCACACACACACACACACACGCTGCTGTGCTCAGCCTCGGCCAGAAAGAAACTGTAAAACATCTTCTCAATGAGGCTGCTGTAGAGGAGATGTCAGTTTGGGCGGCTTAGAGGATCGGTCCGGGGAGAGTTGAGTTTCTCTCTTTTACTCTCTCACTCTCACACACACACACACACACTCTCTCACACACACACTCTCACACACACAC
>JAVGVS010001568.1:0-18552 GCA_032718565.1 Distichodus sexfasciatus
CAGCTATATATTATGTTTTATATTGAAGGCTGGCGGTCATACCTGCTGAATCTAATCTATAAAGTAGGTTTGCAGAAACTAACGGGTTATTACACTACAGGTCAATACCACTCTCTTTCTTTCTCCCTCCATCTTTCCTCCCTCTTCCTCCCTCCATCCCTCCTGCACGTCTCATTTGGTGGATGCTTATTGACGTCGCTCCGCCAGGGCCTTGGCTGTATTTAATATACAGATCATGCTTTTTTCATCACAGCTCTCATTTTCCATCACAGTCTTTGACAGACAGGTCCCAGCTCTCCCCTGCCCCACTATCGATCAGGACACAGAGGAGACATGCAGGAAGCGAGGGAGAGAGAGAGAGAGAGAGAGGGAGAGAGAGAGAGGGAGAGAGGGAGAAGGGTGGGGTTGTAGAGAAAGAGAGCAGAAAGTGGAGAGAATTTTTTTGCCTCAGTCACAGGACAGGGAGGAAAATAGAGGTTTGGGAAAACAGGCAGTAGCTGTAGTGAAGTGGGGGATGAAGACATACTTACTCTCCTGCAAGAGTGTGTGTGTGTGTGTGTGTGTGTGTGTGTGTGTGTAGGGACCACGTTGTTCACTTAAAAGACTAAAAGCCTTAAAAACAAGAAAACCTTCAAAAAAATTGGTGGAATTCCTGGATCATCCATAATGTTTGCACAGATTAGTGTTAGATTATAGTTTTTTACATTAATTAATTAGGGATTTTTACGTCTACAGCCAATAGTTCAAGTTTTGGGGACATTGGAGCACTTTCCAGAATTTGGGCACCATTGATTTTATTATTCCTAAATTTTATGATTATACACTGGAATTCATGCAACATATTCAAAAAAATCTCTTTACAAACCCATTTTTGGAGGACAGGAAAACTGCACAGCACCTCCACATTTAGGCCATCCCCTTAAAGGGACGCTCTATCCCAAAACAGAAACAAAGCTAATTAGCTTCCGTTCCTGACGGTCTTTTCTTCACGTTAGACGTCTTGTGACTTTAAAACCGTCAAAACTTCCTTCCGCATCGGGCGAGGCGAGCAACCCGAACAGATGAAAGCGGCTCGGGGTTTGAAGGAAGGCGAAGAAGAGTAAGGGGAGGTGAAGAAAAGAGGACAAAATGACTCGCTCGGAGAGGGAAGGAAGCGTCAGATGGGAGGAGGAGGAGGAGGAAGGAGGAGGAGAGAGGAAGGAGGATTCGAGGGGGAAAGAAAGGGGACAGGGGAGGGGAAACGCAGAGACAAAGCAAGGAAAAGCCGAAAAAAAGGGGAAAAGGGAAGAGAACGGCGGATGAGAGAGAGTGAGAGAGACGGAGCGAGGGAGAGGAAGGGGAGGAAAAGAGGGAAAAGTGGAGTTGAAGAGAGATCCAGAGGCCCTGGGAAGATGACAGAAGCAGCAGTCTCTCAGGGCAAATTTGACAGCTATCAGAAGTCAGGGAGCCTGAAGCCAAAAGCAGAGCCGCTTGCCCCCAGGAGGAGGAACAACGCAATGCAGCGCCTTCGCCGCGATTTTGGACCGCAAGGAAAAAAACAAGCCAGGAGTGGAGGTGAAAGTCGAGAGGGAGCTCTAGCGCTTTCGTCTCACTTCACAAGGGCCCCCCGAAGAAAACGGCGCAACTCTCGGAACTCTCTAGAATTACGGGGTACGGCAGGGAGGCGACGCTCTCGCTGATGGGTATGAAAGTGTAGTGCAGCGCGTCTCCAAAAAGTTACATGTCCAAAATGTGTCGGTACTCAGGCTTCGTTGGTTTTAATTATGAGTCCATTTTGGGCATGACACAGTGTCAGATTGCCATATTGGGGGGAGTTCAGGAAAGTTCCAGAACCGTCCCCACTCAGCTAAGCAGAACAGCCTAAATACTGCATAATAAACTTATCTTAGTTTTATACACTTGCCAGACCTAACTTTCTACACCAGTGGCTCCCAAATTTTCTTAGTAGGCCCCCCTTTTTTATAAATACAAATATTTTGGAGCTCCCTTCTCCCAGCCCATCTCTCTACACCAAAATAGCTTTAAAATGTAACCATAATCCAGACAGAATACGCTAAAACTTTAAAAATATTTGGTGAAATGTTATTTTCAGTCCTCAAAAAATTAGTAGAAGTGCAGATAGTTTAATGCATTAAAAATCTACTGTATGTAGAGTCGGGATCAAGACCACCTAAACCGAGTCCGAGACCAGACCAAGACCAAAGTATGTTGAGACCAAGACGAGACCAAGGCCAAGACTGAGACAAGACCAAGACCAGGGCGGGGAGAGACCGAGCCAAGACCAATGCATTTTTACACCAAATAAGTGGAACATACAAAGCCTAAGCAACATTAAAGATGTTTATTCAACATGTCCATCTTACGCATCTATAATGAGGAAATCACTTCACTGGGAGCAGTTAAACAAACTGATCACATCAAAATATTAAACCCAACAAACCACAGTGAACCCTCCTCAAGACCAAACTCACTGTTTTATTGACTTTTTATTCTGCAGAGACATTCTATGGCTTAGAGCTGTGAAAAAAATAAGGTTAGTGCCAGACGGGAACATTTCATTATCCGTTTGGTATCTATCTGGATACAGAATAAAGTTATTTGTTAACAAATAATACATTTTTCTATATTTTTTCCCTATTGATTACACGTTAACATTAGAAAATGGAAAAAAATACTTTCTGATCAATTGAAAATGAAGAAATGCTAACGTTATGGGTAATTCTGCGCGATTTGGGCTCATTTTGGCCTATGAAATCAGCTGCTTTTGGCCTTTCTGGAGGAGAGCGGCGCAAGATAGCGTTCCATATTCGCGAGCGAGCCGTGGGCGCTAACGCTTGTGTTTACGTCGCGAATAAAATGAATACTTTTTTACACAATTACTTTAGTTTTTGTGCACGGAATTACTCAGAAATAATTTAACATACAACACGCGAGTTGAAAGTCTTGTGATTCTGACGGTTTGTGTTCGGTTTATGTAAGTTAAAGGGATTCTGAGTTACTAAATCGCTAATTAATAAACAACGCAAAATGTCTGCGTCGGTTTTAAAGAGTGTTAATTGTACTATTCTCAGAGCTGTGGTCTCGGCTGGTCTCCAAATAAAATCCCGAGTCCTCTTTGTCCGAGACACAACCGAGACGTCTAAAGCTTTGTGTTTAACTGAAAAGGGGCGACACTGCGTTTTTGCAGCTTGTCTTCAGGCAGTCGCCAGGTTTTGGGACGGCTGGAGTTCTCCTATGTAAAATTGATGTGGCTTTATATTGCTTGTGCTACGTCCTCAGGAGGTAGAAGCATCCAGCTGCACCACACTCTCTCACACACACACACACATTTAATATTTATATCCTGTGATACAGACGACACCAAGAACATACCGGAACACACCGTAAGACGGAGGATTATAAAGCGTGAACATGTAAACACTGTTAAAGGCTTAGCGTAAAAGCTCACTTTGTGGTCTTAGCCGGAGCTACGAAGTCAAACCTTTGTGAAATTCACCTGTGTATTAATGTTGGAGAATGTGTGGGAAACAGGTGATAAGAAGTGATTTTTGTAAGTACGTTTTTTGGCAATATATTAAGCCACAACGTCATCAACCCTCCCTCTGAAGCTCCAGGCTTTGATTGGTTTATGTCAACAGATTTTTAGGTAAGAAACGTGACAATCAGTGTGTTGGCGGCAATAGACCTGTCACACTTCCGGGGGGGGGGCTCAGGCCTTGCTCATCTTGATGGTGCGTCTAACGTTAACGTTAGCGAAGGTTCTGCTGAGGAGGAAGTAGGTACCCTTAAGGTTACAGAGGAACCCAATTAGTGCAAGAAGATCTCTGCAGTGTAGCACCAGGTTTCAGATGTTTTCTACTGCTTTTGGATACATAAAAAAAGCTCACTGTCAAAGTCTAAAGCTGGGCCTACACTGTGCAGTTTTTGGCCCATTTTCAATCGATTTTTTACTTGTATTACTGATATTTGGGATCTGTCTGAGTTCGGGTGCTGCCCTTGTTAGCTGCCCACTGCTCCTTCACGGATGCAGGCATCCCAACTTGCAAAAACTCATTTCAGGGAGGACCGCCCCCGCCTCCCACGCTGAAATCTGATTGGCTTATTTTGCTAAGTAAACCAATCAGGATGCTCTTTGTCTAGCACGGGCTACGTGAACGAAGTGACCCACACATACGCACGTTCTCTCTCTCTTTCTCTCATTCCGTCATGTGCGCGCACTGCAAAAAATGCCTTTTTAAAAATAAGAAAAAATGTACTATTTTTGGGAAAAAATACTTATTTCAAGCAAAATTATCTGCCAGTGCAGCAAGAAAATTGCACTTGCTAGGACTTCTTAAAACAAGATAAATTTTCTTGAAACAAGTCAAATCTAAACAATATTCAGTCTTACCAAGAAAATAAATCCAAAAAATGGTGTAACAAGATTAAAATGCTGAATTCAAGTCAATTACACTTGTACAGATTTTATTTTTTGCAGTGCGCTTCTCTCAAATGCGCGGTGCACACGCTACTGTCTCGCGTGCAGGCTCTTGTTTGCTTGCTCTAGTTTCCGGGATATTTCATTCAATTTGCGGGCATCAGGGAGCCGCTGTCAATATGCGGGAGACTCCCGGAACTTCTGGCAGACCTGGGATGTCTGCGGATGGGTCAAATGCAGAGGTCACATTTGGTTGTGGTGCTCTGTGTGCTGTGCTGTGGTGTGTTCACAATGACAAATAGTCACTCATTCACACTGCTTCACTGATTAGGAAGTGTGACAAAGGTCTGTCACTGTTTTTCCAGGTTCCGGTGAACCGCTTTTCTGTGCGTTTCTCGGTGTCACATTATTCCAAAGAATTGGCATCTGTGCCACAAAATCGGCATTAAAACGATCTATGACGTCCAGACCAACAACTTTTGCTGCTGTTTATTTGGCCAAAATGTAAGTGAAAGTGAGTGATTATTTGTCATTGTGAACACAGTGCACCACAACCGAATGTGACCTCTGCATTTGACCCATCCATGAAGGAGCAGTGGACACCTGACATGAAGAGGAGCCCCAGGGGAGGAGCAGTGCTTGGGGACAGTACCTTGCTCATGAGTACCTCAGTGGTACCTTTACCGGTCCTGGGTTTTGAACCAGCGACCTTCGGGGGGGGGGTTCACGGGGCAAACTCTCTAGACACCAAGTTGGAAACCAGGAGCGGGCCAGATAGCGCCAACACCGACACTGGCGCCACATTGACGCCAAACCAACAGCAGAAGGCGTCTGTGCCGCCAAATGGATTCAGAACCTGCACCAGTAGCTCTCAAGACGTCACAGGTTCTTGGTTCCACGTTTTGATGCTGGTTCGGAGCTGATTTTGAGACACAGACACCAATTCTGTGGAATAACATGACACCAAGCGACCGAACTGATCCGGCTCCTGCTCCAGTCACCGCAATTCGTCAAAACAATAAGTGATGCCAACACAGTGATTGTTACACTTCCTTCTTGTAAATCTATTCCGATTTTGGCACTGGTTCCAACATGGGAACCGGCACCAGTGCAGTGGAATCAAATGATCCGGTGCCCTTGAAAATGGGTACGGCACCACCAGAGGGGGTTTTTGGTGATCGAGTGGTTACGATACTCAACTCTGGAGCAAGAGCTCGTAAGTTTCGAATCCTACCTCCAGCACTACTGACCCTTAACCCCAAGCTGCTCTCAGGGAAACTCTACCAGAAATTAGGGAAAATGGTCGCCCCGGAGCCGTAAATGACGACATCCTTCTCCTGTCACATTCCGATTTTTGGAGTATTATCCATTTTGATACTGACCGCAATCTGTAAGGACATTGAGTCGAGCTCTCCGAACATCTACTCCAACCTTGTCTCCATCTCGCTGCTCGCAACCCCGATGGCTCTGTCAACATCCTTGTGCCACATGAAGAGGAAAAAGTTGTTTATCCCCAAGTAAGATATTCAAATGTAGCCCAGAATGCTGGCATACCTCTGAGACTTTTCCCCTCCTTCATCCCTCCATCCTCTATCCTCCTCCTCCTCCCTTCTTTCCGGAATAGCCGCTCTTACACACAGGGGTCTAGAGTAACAAACGGCACGTTTGAAGTAGTCCTCCGAGAATTAGGGTGCAGCCATTAACACACTAACTACACACACACACACACACACTCATGGGCTGGCGCTAACTATGGCTTAATTAAAAGCTCGCAGCCACCGTATGTATTTTTAAGCACCGTCCCGAAGTTTGCGTCTCTGCGCCCGAGTCACTGTATTCAGGCTACGCATAAATAAACACAAGTCTGCATGAATATTTATACTGTCAATATAATTAGCCGTGTAGACTAATGGAGACTGTGCGTGTGTTTTGTGTGCTTGAGGCAACACCAATTTTCGCACTTGTTTGTTTTTCCTGCCGGGGCAGTGTCCCGTTTGGTGACTCAGAGACTCAAGGGGGCGCTCTATATATATATATATATAGAGCCTATCCCGGGACTGCACACAGAAAAGCCCTACAGCTGACCCAGGGTTCGAGTCCCGGAATATATATATAAACCATGTAAAAAAACATGTATTTTTCCAAATATTTGTTTCCGAAATTTAAACAAAAGTCATTTTACATTTCATTTTGGTTTTCCACATTTTTGTTTTTTGTTCATTCATTCAATGAGGCTCATTGAGTTTGGATTGAAAACGAATGAACGAATGATACGTTGACTTTTCAATGCTGAAATGACATTTAATTTTACTTTTAATTTTTAGCTTTCATTACTAAAATCTACTTATATTTTAACAAACAAATGTGATGTTTACAGTGACCCAGATTCTGTAATAATATCCAGACTCGGCCATTGTGTGTGTGTGTGTTTTTCGTCCTTCTTCTTTATTTTGACCGATGCATTTAGAGGTGCAATTGCTTTTGTTCTGCCCCCAAGTTACAGTGACGGAGATGGAGACGGAGCGAATGTGGGTTACACAAGATTGTTTTATTTCCTGCAACTGGGATGCAATCGGGGCCGAGTGGCTTGTTCCTAAATTTAGTTTGCTCACAGCGGTTTAATTTTGACTGTAAATTGATGTTTCGTTTTCGCTGTTTGACCTCTTGACACGTGGATTTATCCACCTTTGAATTGAGATCTCGGGTAAAACTAGAAAAACGCACTGTTTGTTAAACGTCTAGCCTGTATATGTGTTTTGTGGAGCTTCTAGACTCAAAAATCACTTCATTCAGTATCTGAACCACCCTATCCCAGTCAGGGTCACGGGGACGTGGTGCGGTGGTCAGCCCCTTTATTACGGGCAAAACTCCTATTTTAGCTGATAAATAACAGCCAGCGTTCTACTCACAATACAGATATTTACTTGATATTTTCAGTGTTTATTCTGGACGCGCATCCATCACATTATTGTGACGTGGGGGTTGTGGGGAATTGTGGAAAATGTAGTTCTCTCCCAGAAAGAGAGAATATGTCGAGATATATTCATGTATTGCGATGTAGTTCAACCAAGGAGACCATTCAGTTATAGATTGACAAGTTTTTTTATTTGGCAAAAAGCAAGCTGTCTTTAGTGTGTATGTGAAAGATTTTGGAGGAAGCCCGTCGCTTGGTCGTTGGTTCACTCGTCTCTGAAGCCGGCAGATCTGGCTGGGAGACCAGGCAGGAAGGCGAAGGAGCCTGCCCCGGACCAAGGCGGGAAGCTGAAGGTGGTGGAGGGGAGGAGGCGGGCGAAACCGAAAAGCTGTAATGGCAGAGAAGAAGGCCAGTTTTACTGCAGACTAGGAGTTATGCGATTGGACGAGGTCTCCTTGTTTGAACTTTCGTATTCACTTCCATCTTAAAAATGGCGGTAAGCGCGGTTATTTTATATCATCCAGCCCTATTTCAAACCTTAAAGGTGCAGCTACAATATCTTGCAGAACTCCAAAAATTGGTAAAACCAGTCTGTAGCAAAGCGTCAGTGAAAAGCAGGGGTGTAACAATATATCGATCTGCATCAATACGTGAATTCAGTTATCAATCCAAATTGAAAACATCGGACCTTCTGTGATGTTTCTCACCAAATAAGCACAGAGACATCAGCTGGTTTCATCACAACTTCTATTAAAACGAAACGTGGCACGAGCCCACTTTTTTAAGGTCCGATACCGACACCGATATTGTAAATTTGGATATCGGCCGATAGGGTACAAATACGATAGAGTCTTTTTTAAACAGAAAACAGAAAATAATTCTTAAAAAAATGTCTGAGTACATGACTGAGATTATTCTGTTGTGTTTGACTAAAATCCGGTTTTCCTACTAAAACAATGTAATAATTACACACCCATATGTATATGCTAAATTATTTATTATTAAAATAACATCTCAAAAATTATTCCTTTAAATATTTTGTGACAGTCCCTAAACCAAACTACAGCCCCAAAAGCAAATCACTTTTACTGTTTAATTTCCTTATAGTTTTAGCGCCACAGCTTTAGGGAGCGTCTCAAAATGACAGAACTGTGTTTGAACAAATAATATTGTGTTTAAAGAATAATTTATAAACAATTTAGCAGATTCAAGATTTTAAAGAATCTTGCATCTTGTATATGAAAAATTCTTCATTATTAAAATAACATCTAAAAAATTATTCCTTTAAACATTGTTCTGTAATTTTGTGACGCTCCCTAATCCTGCGGCACTACACCCATCAGGAACACAGAGATTGCGAGCGAGAGCTGGTGTTGTTAAGGAAATTAAACCGTATAATTGTGTTATTTGATTTTGGGGTTATAGTGTGTTGCGTTGCTTGTTCTGCTCATTGTCATATCCATAGATCAGCATAAACTGACATTTTTTTAAACTAAAACGGAATTCTTTGCTACATTTTATCAGCCTGACAGACCACATCCTGTGACGAGTAGAGATTTTTTTTTGTGTGTGACTAACTCCCTCATAGTTAAATTCAGAAATATCCCCCAACACCCAGCTGGGTACTCGCTTCAGCTTTTAAGCCAATCGAACCACGTATCAAGTCAACAATTACATTTAAACATAAAGGTATCAAACGGCAGGTCGGAGTGAATTAGCCGGCGAGCTCGTAGGAGGTGAAGACATCGTTTTTTAAAAAACCATTAATCACCCAACGCAAATTACCGAACGTGACCCTCGTTATCTCCCCAAATACCCCTCGCTGGCACTTTCAAAGCCTGTTCGGCCTCCGTTTGATCTTATTAGTCAAATTGTCCGTCTTTTTGTCGGTCTCTAATCTGAATACCATCAGAGTTCTGACTTTTATTTCCTTCTCTCTCTCTCTTTTTTGTGTGTGGACTCCTTTAATAAATATGAGGCGTGAGTAATTTGGTTCGCTACTAATGGGGTCATAGTTTCAATGAGTGGTTGATGGTTTAATGCGGTGGTTAAGTAGATGTTCATTAGCCCTTTTTTTCCTATTAAGTGCAAAGCAGTGTGAAGCTGAACGAAAAAAAACCAGACACTAATCTCCCTTCTTTCTTCCAACTGATGCTGTGCCGTTAAATTGCTTTTTAATGATTGTTAAAATAGTCGGATTACAAAGAAGTGCCTTTAAAATCTTGAATACTTCAAACCCTTTATACTTCTCTCTCTCCGTCCCCAGTATTCGTCCAGGCCAGTAAGCTCCAGCAGCATATTTTCTCAGCTCACGGGCAAGAGGACAAAATCTACGACTGCAGTCAGTGCCCTCAGAAGTTCTTTTTCCAGACGGAGCTTCAGGTTGGTACGCCTTTTCGTCACACCCTTCAACCCTGGAAGTAACGATGTCATTAACATAATTCTTTTATTCACTTCAACTTAAAACTTCACTTCTGCAACTTTTAGAAGTGTTCATGGCGGTGTTTAAAAGTGAAGACACACTGGAAGTATATGTACAGAAAGTTGCAAAATCGAAAGAGGAATATATTGTCATTATATATATGTAAAAACCTCCATGTTTTTGGACATAAAAGGTTTCTGCCCGACAGCCATAGTCGAGACGTAGCTACCAGCAGGAAACATACATGGGCCTTTTTTTTCAACTAAATTGGTCACTAAAATTGGGCTTTGAAACACTAAAAACACAGAAAATCCATAGCTGGCGAGAGTGAGGGATCTCACAAGGCGGGAGATGCATACAGTACTGTGCAAAAGTTTTAGGCAGGTGTGAAAAAATGCTGTAAACAAAGAATGCTTTCAAAAATGGAAGTGTTAATCATTTATTTTCATCAGTCAACAAAATGCAGTGAATGAACAAAAGAGAAATCTAAATCAAATCAATATTTGGTGTGACCAGCCTTTGCCTTCAAAACAGCATCAATTCTTCTAGGTACACTTGCACACAGTTTTTGAAGGAACTCGGCTGGTAGGTTGTTCCAAACATCTTGGAGAACTAACCACAGATCTATAATCCTATAATCCTACAAAATAATATAATGACTATAATCCTACAAAATCCCTGACTTTGTGCAAGTGTACCTATAAGAATTGATGCTGGTTTGAAGGCAAAAGGTAGTAACACCAAATATTGATTTGATTTAGATTTTTCTTTTGTTCGCTCACTTTGCATTTTGTAAATTGATAAAAATAAACAATCATTATTTATATTTCTGAAAGCATTCTTTGTTTACAGCATTTTTTCACACCTGCCTAAAACTTCTGCACAGTACTGTACATCCCGGCAGCTCCCCAACACATCGGACCGCACGCGCTGCTGTGTTTACCTGCCGCGTGATCGCTATCGTCATCGTGAGATCGAAAACCCGTACGTCGAGGACCATCTATAAACTCTAAGCTAAAATTAGAAAATGAAAACATGCAATTTAAGTCATATGAGGTAACTACAAGCTTTCTTCATTTTCTAAAGACGGTTGCATAAAAAGACAGGACTTTTTTAAAAAATCCGGCCAAAGTGGAGCTTTCTGGAAACTCCAGCTTCATTGACTACGTGTGGACGGGAAACACAGAGTTTTAGCGTCATAAGCGTGCGACAGGAAATTTCCTTCACGTTTAAGACTGAAGATGGATGCTGTCAGAGCAGCGATTCTCGTCTCCCTCATTCGAGCTGTTTGTGCTTGTTTGCACCTGCTAATGTTTAAAAGTAACTCCACTTCCCTATCTGTCCGTACCAAGCCTCCTCTATTCACCATCGTTTACGAAGCAGGCGGATGTAATTCGTTCTGTTGTTTCCAGGATTCCGATTGGCTAACGTGGTTCCACGCAGCTCTTGACGGCGTATTTATCTGGATTCGTGTGCACAGGGATATTTTTGAAAACGGGCCAAGTTATTTTCAAAAATGGAGCAGAAAAAATATTGTTTCTTATAACTGCACGGCTACGTCTGTACGGGGCCTGAGACTTAACGGGGTAAAATGTTAAGGTGGTGAACGTCTTATTGGACCACATTAATTTTTGGCTTTTCCTTTGACACCGTTATATGGTGTTTGTACCATATTTTTTGGTGAAACAGCAAATTGCATTTTTACGCTCAGATTCCGATGTTCCGACCTTCGGACCCAGGGTGAGGTTGAGACGTTACTTCTAAACCAAACCTGATTTGCCGTCACGGCAAAACGTAATTTAAGAATAACAACAATCCGCTGTTTTACTTTAATTTACAAGACGAATGTTGTGATTACCTGTAAACAACGTTACTTTAACCTAGGGGATGTTTACCATAGTGTTTTATATATATTTTTTTTTTTTTTGTTCGTGTGAATCTTTGGGGTAGGCAAGCGACGCCTGCGTCCCCGTGGTGTTATTTTGTGCGTTCTTTAGTTGTTCTACAGGCTTTTTGTCGCGACAAGAGCAGACATGAAAGACCTCTGGCTCTTTGTTCCCGATCACGGAAGGTTATGAAAGGAGCAGCTCGTCGCGCTCGGGGAAATATTGTTATTCCGTTTCACCTGCAAGTCGTTCGCAGATTTTGCCCCATGGGTAGATGACACACCTCCAACGACAAGCCTTCACACACACACACACACACATCGGTGTCTTGCATACCATGTGTCTAAACCTTGCAAATACGCAAAAGATTGTTTGGCTCGTCGTCACAAAATGCAGGGTGAGAACACAGCTGAGAGTTTACGGGGGACTACAGCTGTGTTGAAATTGCAGATTGCAACGTTAAATATCAGATCCAAATGTTTACTGTGAGTTAATATATATTTGTGGTTGTGAACACAGCACATTTGATCTATTCATGAAAAAGCAGTGGGCAGTTTTTTTGGCTTTGTGTCCAGTCACCGGCCGAACCCTAACGGTTGCACCACCGACTGACCCCAAAAAGGCTGCCGTGAAGGATGCGGGCATCGATCCCATTACCACTAAATGCTGTAAATGTAAACGAAGCTAATCTCCAGGAGATCTGGAAGCGAGATTAGCTTAGTTTACATTTACAGCATTTAGTAGATGCTCTTATCCTGACTGACGTCCGTTTCCTAATTTAAGGGACAGTTTTCCCTGAGAACAATTTGGGATGAAGGCTCTTGCTTAGGGACGCAGTGACGATAGTGCTGGAGGTAGGATTCGAACCCACAACCTCTTGGTCCAGAGGGGAACATCCTAACCACCAGACGACCACCACCGTTTGCCAAAAGTCCTGGTAACTTTAATTGCAAAACCAACATTGACTAAACACTTGGGGCAGTTGGAAGCGTAACGATTAGAAAGTTGACCCCCTGATTCCTGAAGGTCGCCGGTTCAAGTCCCAGACCGGTAAAGGTACCACCGAGGTACTCGTGAGCAAGGTACCGTCCCCAAGCACTGCTCCCCAGACGTCAAAAAGCTGCCCACTGCTGCTTCACGAATGGGTCAAATGCTCAGAGTTGATAGATGCTGTGCTGTGTTCACAATGACAAATACTCACTTTCTCACTAACTTTCGCAGATCTGATCGCAACTCCGGCGTTGTTTCATTGCACCTGTTTTGCGGGCTGAAGTTGTGAGTCGAGCACCGCTTTCTAGTCCTGTCAAAAGTGTCACGCGTCAGCGTCTCGGCTGAAGCGCAGATCAATCTGTCAGACTGTCCGATCCTGCAGAGCTCCAGTCTCCTTACAGCTGCCATTCTTTCTCTGCGAGATTCTCTCTCTCTTTCTCTCTCCATATCCCTCGCTCTCTCTTTCTCATCCCTCGCTCCAGTCAGGAAGAGGTCAAGGGTCAGGTTCCAGCCGAGGAGAGACGGCTAGAGAGAGAGAGAGAGAGAGAGAGAGAGAAGAAGAACAAGAGACTAGAAGGAAGGAGGGAAGGAGGGAGGGCGAGGGTTGAGATGCTGGGAAGCAGGAGAGATATTTTATTCATTTGCAGGAACGTGCATTGCAGGAGACAACGAGCTGTGACAGGTAGCTTCACCCCATGCAGTAACACACACACACCACAAACACACACATAAACACACACACACACACATACCCCATCGGAAGCGGCGCTCCTCTGGTGAACCCGCGCCCTGCCAGGAGCCGGCCAATTTCCAGCGGCCTGTCTGGGAGGATGATGGGAAAGCAGAGGCCTAATCAGCCCTCCCAGGAACACACACCATCACGCACACACACATACCACCACACGCACACATACACACACAGTGATTGACTGACTCTTGGGCATGTATGAGATCTAGCGTTGGAGTCCAGGGGAGATGGTGGTGATCTCCGACTGGTCGGACCCCCACTCGCCCCCTCCATTAGACCAACACTCCACTCATTTAAAGGCCTGGAAATGTACTTCTTCTGCAGTGTGTGTGAGAGTGTGTGTGTGTGTGTGTGTGTGTGTGTGTGGTGAAATGGTTCTAACCGTAGAGGAAGTTAACTTCCTACTCACCCTCCTCTCACACACACACTCACACACGTGGGTTTTCGTCTCGGCGTGTCATTAGGCATGCACGGTGTATAAGCATTAACGACGTCAAGTAAGGCAATAAAATGACAAATAAGACATCAAATATTTATTATAAGTGTGGAAATTTGGCCGGAGATTTATGGCGCCGTCTCGCTGTTCCGCAATCTCATTTCGACTGAAGCAAAGAAGATGAAGCTTGTAGTCACGAGGCGGAGCTGAAAATTCCAAACCTGAGCAGAGTGCATACCAAATTTTTGCGGCACTTTGGTGCTTGTTGAAATAAGGTTTACATCCCAAATTTACCTACTGAGGGAGCAGCTTGTAAACCACGTCACCTCGGGTTCCATCAAAATATATCACATTTTTCCTCATTCTGCTAGAAGAGAGAGAATATTAGGCGTCACATTTGGAATTATTTAAGTAATTATTTGTCATTGTGAACACAGCACAGAACAGAACACAACAGACCTCTGAATTCGACCCATCCTGAGATTCGAACCCGCAACCCTCCTTTACCGTTACGCTACCAGCTGCCCCCAATAATGCTCTAATATTACTTATGAGACAATTTTTTACAGAGTTCGTCCTGTGATCGTAAGGTTGCAGGTTCGAATCCCAGACCACTAAAGGTACCACTGGGGTGGCACTGTTTTCCGTCTCCCTTACTGTTACGCCAGCAGCTGCCCCCCAATAGTGCTCTAGTATTACTGATGTGACAGTTTTTTAGGTGGTTGGCCCCGTGATCGTAAGGTCGCAGGTTCGAATCCCGGAACGCTAAAGGTACCACTGAGTTACTCGTGAGCTAGGTCCCGTCCCCAAGCACTGCTCCCCCCGGGCGCTGCCCATGTCAGATGCCCACTGCTCCCTCATAGATCGGTCAAATGCCGAGTTCACATGAATGTTGGACGTGTGCTGATGTGGTTTCAGTGCTTGTTTTAAAGATCGAGTTCCAGATTATAGTTATGTTTAGGATTAGTTAAAATAAATTTTAAACCTGGAATTAAGATTAAATTATAGTTATGTTTATAACGAGTCACAAATCTGAGGTCTCTTAATACTGAGACTCACTAAACCCAGCTGACTTGACTGTGCAGTGTGTGCTGGGCTGTTCACAATGACAAATAATCACTCACCTTCACAGTCAAGTCAGCTGGGTTTAGTTAGTCTCAGTATTAAGAAACCTCAGATTCGTGACTCGTGAGTTATTTAACGGGTGCGGGTGATTAACCCGGGTGAGTCATGAATCGCCCGGCTCTAGTAAAGAGGCCCTTAGTCTACTCATTTTCTGATCTGGTAAAATTCAACGGTTAAAATAAGAACTAGGGGTCGACTGATGCGTCTTTTTCGGGGCCGATACCGATACAGATTATGACTATCCAAAGCAGGCTGCTGAACGATATTTTGAACCGATAAATGTCTGCTCTAAGAATCGAAAATTGGTGTCAAATTTTAGTGTAACAAAAACACAAATTTAAATGCTGCTCAGTATTATGAAAACATTTCATAATTCTCTTTTATGACACACAAAAAGTGCAGGCAGCTCCCAGCTTCTGGGTCAGAATGCAAAAATCTCAGTGCCTTCAGACTTTGGTGTTGATAAGACAAAACTCGTGACATTAAACAAATCAGATTTGTTAGTGCTACTAATGTAACCACATTTTTTAATTAATAAATTTAATTGACATATCGGTTTAAAAAAAGATCGATACCGATAACCATAAAACTGTGACACATCGCTGTCGATAATCGCCCTTCTTTTTGGCCTGTCAGAATTTCACATCTCTGAAAAGTAAATGTTGGTTTCTGGCTTCCAAAAGCAGCTTCCAAGAGGTGACGTGACCCTCGTCTTTTGAGCACGGGAACTTCCCGGCTCATTAGAAGGTGCACTTGTTACGAGACGAGAGCGTCTTCTCAGATGTGGAACGATGAAAGCCTATCGTTTCGGCCGGAGTAGCTCGCGGGGGTCCTATAAGGGGGTTGGGGGGACGATGAAGACGGGACGACGGCAGTCCGGAAAACCCCCCGGGACGCTCACCTTAATTGGTCTTCCTTTTTAAAGGAGGTCTTCAAAGCGGCGCGATGCCGTCGCTTCTAATGAGAGCCCGAGTCGTCCTCGCGTTGGCGCTTCCTCCCTCGCGAATTCTGGTTTCCCCTTCGTCCTCTGGTTGCCGTTCCCCACTCGCCCTCCTTAATCGTGCCGTGGCCCGGTGTTAACGCGTGACGTTTGCGGGTGGGAGAAGGAGTTGAGTTTGGTTTTGCAGTTCAACACCCAAACTGTTCCGAATCCATCGCTGAGAGCTCTGAAGTGTGTATGTTGAACGTGTGCTGATGTGGTTTTAGTGCTAGTTTTAAAGATCGAGTTCCAGATTATAGTCAGGATTAGATAAGATACATTTTAAGTCTGGAATTAAGATTAGATTATGTTTATGTTAGTATAAGATTCCAGTTACATTTAGGGCCAATTTCCCAGTCGTGGATTAAGACTAGTCCTAGACTAATTTTGAGTTTGAATGGTAAATCTCCATTGGTATTACAATTTAGTCCAAGACTAGGCTTAATCCATGAGCAAGAAACCAGCCCCTAGGGTTTACTTTATGGCTAGTTTTAGGATTAGGATGAGATCATGTCCATGGAGTAGATTAGATTACATTAAGATTAGTTTTAGGTTTAGGATTAGATCATGTTTATTTTCAGGGTTAAAATAATATTGGAGTTATGTTTTTGATTAGGCTAAGATTAGATTAATAAAAGGTTTCTGATGAGATATTGGGTTACATTAAGGGGAAATTTAGGATTAGGATTAGATTATGGAATTAAAATGGACAAGATTAAATTAAGGTTAGTTTTAGGTATATGATTAGATTATGTTTGTTTTCAGGGTCAAAATAATAGGGTTATGTTTTTGGTTGACGTTAGAGTAAGAATAGATTGTGTCCAGTTTTAGGATTAGGATTAGATCATGTTCATGGAGTAGATTAGATTATGGATTACATATGGACACGATTAAATTACGGTTATTTTTAGGTGTTGAATTAGATTGCTTATTTTTAGGGTTAAAATAGTTTTTGGTTAACTTCAGAGTAAAATTAGATTAATACAAGGTCTCTGATGAGATACTGGATTAGATTATGGCCAGTTTTATTTTTTTGGATGAGATCATGTCCATGTAGTAGATTGGATTATGGATTACATATGGACAAGATTAAATTAAGATCAGTTTCAGGTATAAGATTAGATTAAGTTTATTTTCAGGTTTAAGATAATATTAGCGTAATGTTTTTGATTAACTTTAGGGTGAGATTAGATTATGTCCAGTTTTAGGATTAGGATTAGATCATGTCTATGCTATGGATTAGATTATGGATTACATTTAGTGTAAGATTATAGTCAGATTGAGGATTATATTTCCTTATTAAGAGATAAGATTACAAATTAGGGTTAGGTTTAAGAGTAGAATATTGTCAGGGATTGAAAAATAATATTAGTATGTTTACTGTTGGATTAGATCATTTTTAATTTTTGGATTAAGGTTGGATTAGGGCTAATGTAATATTAGTATATGGATACTTTTAGGGCTAGCGTTAGATCGTCTGATTATGCTCAGATTGAGGGTTATAAATTAGGTTTGGGTTTAAAATTAGAATATTTTCAGGGGTTTAATAATATTATGGTTATGTTTATGGTTGGATTAGATTATTTTTAGGGCTAATGAAATATCAGTTTATGGCTACTTTTAGGGCTAGTGTTAGATCGTGTCATGGTATAGGTTAGATTACGGGATTATTACAGTAGGTTTTATTCAGGGATGAGATTAGATTCAAATTAGGGTTAGATTTAGACAGTTATCAGTGTTAGGATTAGATTATAGATAAATGTAGGGTGAAGGTGATCATTTATTAAGGTTTAGAACGAGGATGAGATTATAGTCAGGTTTAGGGTTTGGATTAGATTGTGTTACGGTGGACGTGTGTGTGTGTGTCCGACTCAAAATTTGCTGATCAGGGACTGGAGCAACTTTTCGGGATTAAAAATGCCGTCGCTGTTTGGCTTTTGCAAAAGACATCTTTTGTACTAAAACAAATGTAGGAAAACTTAAAAAGCAGAAAAGTGTGTGTGTTTTGTGTGTCTCCCTTCCTGCTGTTTCTCCCATTAGGTGTTCCAAACCTTTTGACGCCGTCAGACTTCAGCTGTCAGAGAGAGAGAGAGAGAGAGAGAGCGAGAGAGAGAGCGCGGGACGGATGCGCAAAGGGGGGAAAAAAAAACCCCAAATTAACTTTCCTTCCCCCTCCTCTGTTTGTGTCAACGTTGTTAATATTTAAGGTGGTTGTAATGTTGCTAAAGCACAGTAAACAAGCAGATAAAGAGAACACGGCCGTAATGAAAGCCGCCGCTCGGATGAAGAGTTTCCGCGAGCTACACAAGAGTGACGTTCCACTTATGCAGGTAGATTAGAATTAGACAGCCTGACAAAGCCCAGCGTCCTGCGAGGATTACGTATGTTTGCATGTGTACGTACCTTTGTGTGTGTGCGTGTAAAAGTGTGTGTGTGCGCGTGCGTGTCCGTGAAAACTGTTGTCTTTGTTCCCGCTACTTGCTGGGTCTGATGTGTGTATGCAAACACGTCGTCTAGTGGGAGACATGACAAAAACTCCCCGAAGCCTTTGAGCTCTCTCTCTCTCGTTCTCTCTTCCGTCTCTCCCTTTGCGCTCGGGGAAGGTTCGCTCCCAAACAAACAGCCGCTCCGACGC
>JAVGVS010001569.1:0-18546 GCA_032718565.1 Distichodus sexfasciatus
TAAGTGATTTAATTGAATATATAGTCTGTCGAGTAAATAAAGACAATAGCAATAACAGCAAATTTCTGCAGTGAATAAATAGCTTTGAATAACTTTATTAACCAGCCCATCTTCCTTTAAGTAGAATCACTTCCTCACCAGTAACTTCAAGTGTTACTCCACCCTCACTGCACAAATCCTGGGTAGAAACATTAGTCCGGAAGGTGAACTGGAATTCGCCAGCATCCATCTTTGTCACGTTGTTCAGTGTGAGGGAGCAGTCGGATTCTCCAGCTGAGGCATAAAACGCACGCTGTCCAAAAGCCAGTCCTACAGAGATGAAGGTGGCGTTGGTGTTCACAGAGCTCTTGTACAGCCATGCGGTAGTGATGACCCTTTGGCCTTTGGGAAAGGTGTATTTGCAGGGAAAGACAATGGAGGAGTGTTGAAGAGAGCATATCCTGTTCGGGGTGTAAGTTACACGGCAGTCCTGACCCAAAGACCCTGCAAGACAGACAATTGCCAGATGTTAGAATTTAAAATAAATAAATGAATGTGTGGATAGATAGACAGCCAAGAAGATAGATAGCTTACAAGATACAAAGGCATACAGACAGAAAGATAACTTTGTCATTTTAAAGTTTTAAAGATATATAAAGGACAATAATGCACTTAAAAGAGAATCTGCACAGATGTCATGGAAAACTGTAGCCACTTTAGGGATAAAATGTGGCATGTTAGTTCATCTCATTCAAAAGAAATAAGAAAAAGAGGAAGCTGTTTTCTTAGAAATGTCAAGATGCAACACGTCTTACAGATCAAACTTTCCAACCAAAAATTATTGTCAAAAAAAACATACCTTTTGTCAGAAGAAAAAGGAGCCCGAACATTTTCACAGGTGACCATAACTGCGGTGAGTAACAGACCTGTAAAGTTCAAGTTCCAGAGTTCAAGTCAAAAATTGTGTCACAACAATACATACAATACATACTGACAGTTTAGCAGTGATATCTCAAATACTTACGAAATTAGCACTGAACACAAAAGTGTACACTGACCATTTTCACTTACCATTCTGTTACCTATGTCCTGTAGAGACAAGGCACCAAGACAGCTGTAGAAAAGAGAAGGTCACACTGGCGACTGCTTAAGCCGTGGTTAACACTGAAATTAAACTGGAAGTCAAACTTCCGCCTTCACTTGACATCTGTGACTTACAGTGTTGAGAAGTAACGGAATACATATACTGGCGTTACGTATTTAGAATACAAAATATGAGTAACTGTATTCCGTTACAGTTACCGTTTAAATAGGTGATAATTAGAATACAGTTACTTTGTTGAAATAAATGGATTACACGGCGGTCTTTTCCTGTTTCATATGTTAGGCTATCCCCTCTCTATCCCATCTCTAATTTTGGTAATTCCATGCATTGATGGAAACCCAAACAAAACACACAATAAGAGGCTCTAATGTAAGTGTCCTGTTAATGTTGGTGGCGTCAGTTATACAATGGACCCGGAGGCAGCACAACAGAACCAGCAGTTTCATCTTTCCTCCTCTACCTACAGTAAATATATTGTCTATTCAGGGAGATTTGGGCTTAACAGCCAATTGGTAGAGAAAAACAAACAAGAATTTGCAGGATGTGATTGCTACATTCATGTAGTTGTAAAAAGTATGATAATATATTAAGTAATCCAAAGTATTCAGAATACGTTACTCACATTGAGTAACTTAACAGAATACATTACAAACTACATTTTGGGGCATGTATTCTGTACTGGAATACATTTTAAAAGTAACCTTCCCAACACTGGTGACTTATATGGTCAGTAATAATAAGATTGTCATGGGGGTGCGGTTGCAGTGAGGAGAAGGGAAGGGAACGAGTACACTGTTGGCAGGCAAGTGTGAAGGAGTTTATTAGGGCAGGTGAATACAAAAGGGGAACAGTCCAAAAAACACCAAAAACAAAGACAAAGTAACAAATGAATGGTAAGGCCCGTGCTCCCAGTTGTAGGCGTTGGGTGTACTGGAGTGGAGCCTCCCCGAGGAATCAGGAACAAGTGGCTTCCTCACGCTTGACAACTCGGGAGGCAAGACGAACTGTGGCCCAGACTCTAAGCCTCCAAGGCCGTCTGGCCAGCCAGGGAAAAACACACACTGGGAGACACGAGCCTAGGGAGAAAACACAGGAGAGGGACGGGAGCGAAGGGAGACAAAAGGGGAAGCCAAAATGAGAACGAAAACCAAACCAGCATCCAAACGGGGTCCAATGTTCAAAAGGGGAGAGGAGGAGGAAGGGTCCAAGGTCCAGGTGAGAGAGAAGGGCAGGAAGGTTGAGGATAATCCAAAAAGACGTCACGACAGGAACAACCACACTCAGGTATGAGGGAGACACACTCAGAGACACACGGGTTGAACTGACTTAAATAAGACCACAGAACTCAACAAACGAGTGCTCTCACCAATCCCAAACTCAAGGCAGAACGAGACACAGCTGAACTCAATAATAAGCGAGGGGGTGTTCTACACAGATCCTGACCTACTAGGTAGGGAACACGCAGTGCATACAACAGACCAGGAAGTAGGTGCGCTCTAAACAGAGAGTGAACTACTCGGGAGGGCACACGAAGTGTGGACTCAAAACCCAGAAGTGAGGAGCAAGCTAACAGATACAGCTAAGGCTAACCCGAAGAGACATGAGGAGCAAACACACACACACCACAGACACACCACACCCGAAGTGAACCCAGGAGACAGGAAACAAACAAACAGACACTGATCCTGGGTTCACGCTGGCACGGTCCCGTCCAAGATGGCCGGGACCGTGACAAAGATGCTCTGTAAATTTTCACCTCTGAACAGTGGGTGTTAATCGGTTGGCAGCTTTACAGTATAGAACAAAAAGTCTCATGAGTCAGTTCTACCACGTCCTCGTTATCTGTTCTGGATTTTCCTAGAATGTATTTCTGAATAAGAGGAATATTCTAGGGAGGGAGTTGACTCTGTGATCTTAAGGCCACTTCAAGTCCCGGACCTATAAATGTACCACTTAGGTACTTGTGAGCATGGTACCATCCTCAAGCACTGCTCCTGGGCAGAGGTGGAAAGTAACCAATTACATTTATTCACGTTACTGTAATTGAGTAGTTTTTTTGAGTAATTTGTCATTTTTAAGTAGCTTTTGAAAAAGGGAATTTTACTTTTACTCAAGTACATTTTGAACCAAGTATTTTACTTCGCTACATTGGAAAAAACCCCGTTGCTGAGTAAAAAATGAAATGCGGAAGAAAAAAAAACAATGCGCCTGAACTGAAAGGAAATTGAATGGGCGTTCGCGCGGCAATCCCACTATTTTAATGTAGCCTATCGTTGGATGATGGAGGTTAATATGTCAAATATATTTTCTGTAGAAGTGTTACACAGTCTTACTATGGAATCGCTCAGTTGTCTTTAAATGTGAGTGTCCCGCTTATGCAACTTATGCCACATGTAGGGCCTTATGATTTACGTGATGCATGGAATCGCGGAATTCAACATATAAAATGGAATCCGTTGTAAAACGTGGAATGTCGTTTAATTCGCTGATATGGATGTGTGGCAAAGCAAAGCAATGGTTTCTAATCAGTTTTGGCCACTGCAGCCCCCTGTACGTGTTACCTGTTGAGGTGGGACTCAGCTTTCCACAGACACAGAGGGTCAACGGTCAGCTATGGCGAAGAGGCTGAAACACCGCAGTCCTCAAAAAAATGACGGAATTCGACTGTCAGCACTAAGTTTAGAGCAGAACAATACACAAATGATTTTTTATGAATCGGGAGAACAACTCTTTTGTAAGTTTTGCCAGCACACGATAGACTGCACCCGCAAGAACACGTGACGACCACTTACAGTCAAACACTCACATCAGAAATCTTGCACGAAAAAATGAATGATTTTTGTTCTGCTGAACCCCAGCACTTTGTTGAAGTTGAATAACAGTCATTTAATGTGAGATTTTTTCCAATTGCACTGTTCTTTTTTCCCATCCACTCCATAATTAGACACTTTTTAGGTGAATAAATATGATTATAACGTAAAACACGGAATTCAGAAGAATAAAAATGGAAAAAAACGGAATTCAGGAAAAAATAAAACGAAATTTAGAAAAAAACAACAAAACGGATTTCAGAGGGCCCTACACTTGTACTTGGAAATGTGTTATGGGGTGGTCTGAACAAAGTTTGCACATTACCACCTAAAAGTTGATGAAAAACAACTAGTTCTGGATTGGATTCATGACTAGTCCTCTTTTACATCAAGTAATTGAAAGTAACTAAGTAACTTTTACTCAAAGTAAATTTTAAATTAAGTACTTTTTACTTGTACTCGAGTAGATTATTAGATGGGTGCTTTTACTTTTACTTGAGTAGAACTTAAGCAAAGTAAAGATACTTTTACTTAATTACAATTTTTCAGTACTTTTTCCACCTCTGCTCCTGGGGTGCTGCCTCTGCCACTGCTTATAGATGAGTCAAATGCAGATGTGGTGCATGGTGTGCTGTGCTGTGTTCGCAATAATAAATAATCACTCAATGTTAAAAATCATGTGACTGTCATTTATATATATATAAAAGTTATAAAGTTAAAAATACTGTATTAAAAATCATCCAACCAACCACATGGATTATGCAGTCATCATCATCATCATCAGTTTGCCAAGGTTTCTCAGTTTCTGAGATTTTATTTTAATTGCATTTTATTACAAAGAACTACATCACCAGGCATAATGCCTTGTCCAGAAAGATTTTACAGGACAAACAAAAGTTTACAGGGGAGAGAAGAAAGAGTTGCCTCTCGTGGCCATTTAGGGCATAATCAGACAGAAAATCACAATTCAGCACTCAGAGGTCAGCTTTCTTTTCCAGGCTGGTCATCTATTACAAATAAGTAATTACTGAACGTGTATATGAGCAGTTATTTTTACTGATTCATATTTTAACCAAAAATGAGAAGGACCCCGCATTTGCGTTACTGCATAAATAATTAAATTCTTATCAAATCAATCATCAGGTACTCATCAGGCCAAGTAGCACACCAAAAAATGTTCTGCATCTTTAACCTCCAAAGCAGTTTTTAAAGACTGGTTTTAAAACACGTGGTAAAAAAAACACCCGTGGGTTCAGTAGCTTCATGCAATGCATGGAAAAATGTAGATCTTAGGCTTCGTGTTCCGTTAACTGTACTTTAGATTACAGAAGGATCCTCCAACATCTCATCTTTAGGCCTGTAGAAGGAAAACAATATCTAGGGTTAGATTTAATATCTTAAAGTGTGCTTACTATACATTTAAGACAACACTTTCATAGACGTCTTACCTGGGAGACTGTTTAATTCTGATACTAGCATAATTAACGTCGTCCTCCTGAGCTTTCTTTACAGCTTTATCACTGTGATGTTGGACAGTCGCATACTGAGCCTCCTCAGCATTTGTGGGTTTCTTGTCTCCCTTGTGTGAAATGTTGGCATACTGAACTTCATCCTGATTGACCAAATCAGGCTCCTTGGTGGGAGATTGAACAGCTGTGTTGCTGGAGATTTTATCCTAAAAAGTTTTTAAACGATACATTATATAAGGCTAATCACCATTACCTTTATAGTACACAGAATTTTCTTCACATTTGAACACTTGCGCACCAACAATGAACAGACTTGCCTGTTTTAACGTGGGGCTTTGTGACCAACACCTCTTTTTAATCCTGCATTGAACAAAAATGTGGTTTATTGAAGTGTAGTTAATATTGGTTCTGCTATAAAGATGTTGGAACACAAAGTGTATCAAAGGTTGATTCCGATTCACAGATCTAATCAATATCAGTTATTACGGTTATTATGTTATAGAAGATCTGTGTAGGATTTGACTCCAAAAATCAAGTACAACAGAAACAAACGCCAGTGCCAACCATGCCCAAAGACTGACCGTGCTGATATTAATTTGATTTCTCTTTTTCACGCAGACAAGCTTTTTGCTATTCTTCAGCATTTTAATTATCATCATTGTAATTCTAAGAAGGACCACAGGAAATGTCTCTCAAATCAAGAGTAATAAGGCATTCTCTAGAGGTGTCATTCTTAAAACTGTACTCCAGTTTTACATCCTTGGCTGCCCCTGGGTCCTGGGATTCTTTATGGAGAAATGTGAGATATTGAAGATTATCTTCATACTTTTGAACTCTCAGCTGCGCACCGTCATCTTCCTCATCAATTGTGATGCTTGTTGCAAACGTATCATCTCAAACTTTATCATTTAAATCACAGTCTCCACGATGGGGTACATTGTTGACATGCATATTCCCTGTAAATCCATCTCAGTATTGCAACGTACATATTTGGGAAAAAAGTATTGCTAATTCCAGCATATTCCTAAGGGCATGAATCAAGGCTGGACTTCTTTTTAATTTCCTGAATATGAATAACCTCTGGAGTAGAAGATACACACCTGGAACTGCTCATCAGACTTTTAGAACTGAAGAAGCCTTTCGGGTGTGAGGTGAAACAGTTGCCTTGATTCAAGCCCTTAAGATCATCATGTCCTGGACCACTGAGAACAGTATACAAATGTACAAATATTCTCCATTTTTCTTCTACTTCCAGGTGCGGCAGGAGTACAGAAAAATATGGAGGGCTCTGTGTCGGTCTCGAGGGCGATACACTTCAGATACAAAAGAAATCTGGATAACACAATACATTATGTATGTGTAGCTACACCTAATGACGTCCAAATGAAGCTTCATGAAGAAGACAAATGACTTATGGTGTTGCTTTTTGAACTATTGGTTTGATCAGATCGCATCTATAGAGCTCAGAAACTACATAAAATGGTTTATGAAGCCATCACTTGCTGTAGCATAATCGTTTTCCTTCATACCATATTTATTTGCTATTTTTATACATTTTACCCATACTTTTTCATGTTTGGCATATCCTGTAATGTAGCACTGTTTGCTTCTTATTTCAGTGTTACAGCATAAAGAATGTTGATGTTTATCAGTTAATGCAGGAAAATGTTAATTACATCTTTTAAAGACTAAATGAACTCCCTTGCAGTGATAATCTTACAAACTTACTGATTCACAAGCCAAACCTCTTTCAAAATGTCCATTACCAGTACTGTAATTCTGTCACTAGGAGGCATCTTTGGATAAGAGATCGGCGAGTCTGCTTTATGTTCATGCTACAGCTCTATAGTTCATGCACTGAGTTTATAAATCACGAACATTAACTGTTAAACATACACATTTGTTACGCTCTGTTATGTTCTGCTATGTACAGTAAGTGCACAACCACACGGACCAGAAGAGGGAAAGAGTTGTATTTACAAGAATGTATCTACAACACAGTATATACACAAACATGAAAACACACAGTTTGGGTCTCTGGACGACACCAAAGTAAAGAAAAGAACAAAACAATTGAAAATAATTGTGCAAAATATAGTTTTACTTTTAAGTAATAATCTCCGAACATAGTTTTAGTAGAAAGATGGACACACAGCGATTTTTGCAGTTTGCAGGGGATGAAAACTTGTGTTGGATAAAAATATACATGAAATGTACAATAAATGTGTTACAGCCACAACACTCCTCTCCAGCCTACTCGCAAGCCTACCCACACCCTGATCTTACGAAACTCTTCGCTGTTTAAATTAGCCACCATTACTCAGAATGAAACTGCAATACAAACCGAGGCCTCATTTACTTTTTACATTAGGCAAATCAACAAGACTCTGCTCCTAATACATGATCTGATTTCTGAATTAATAGCCACTGTAAATGTGATGAGGAAAGTCTGCCAAGGAAACTACAGGAAGTGGCTGTTTTATCTGTTCATATACATAATCATAACCACACGCATACGATGCTCAATACCTGTGAGCAGAGCTGCTAGCTGCCTGTTGATTATAAAATGCTGTTGTAAGTGAGATGATGATCGATGTGGAGGTGGATATTCCAGCTGATCTCACTGTTCTAAGAGGGGCTGCTGTTGAAGGAGCTTCATGTGTACGAGTATGAGAGGAAGATGGGGAAGGAGCTGGAATATGAGAGGAAGATGGGGAAGGAGCTGGAATATGAGAGTAATCAATAGATGAACTATGAGAGAGTGAGAAACATAACTTATACGATCAAGGTGCATTTGGTACAAAAGCTAAATATTACCATCATCAATAATGAGAACCACTTTAGAATATATATCCTTCACAGGTCTGTCCACTCCCCACCAATACGTGCCAGCGTCTGACTTCTGGAGCCCAGTAATGGTCACATGGAAAAGTCCTCCACCTAAATCCTCTAGTTTATATTTCCCAGAACTCAACTTTCCAGATTTGTTGAAGATGTGATTTACTTTATTACATGGATCTTTACAGAAGTACTTTGTATGTGAGTCAGCAAATTGGTGAGGACATGAAATTGTTACAGATCCACCCACATATTCACTTTACGTTCCCGCTTGATCCCACCTTCATCACTTCTGTTATTAATACAAACAAAATAATAGCCATTCAATAATAATAATAATAATGCATGAAAAAGAGAAAGACTGCAATCATCTTAGTCACATGACCCTTCACACTGTCACGTTGTGGGCATGGAATGGACGCAGACTGCAGGAAGGCTTACGTGAATTCATGTTATTGACAAGCAAGGGTAACAGGGAAACCGGAGGGATCAGACAGAACGAACAAGTACACGAGACAGAGACACGGAGACAGGCTAGCACAAACACTACACAAAACCCTATAGCTAACTTGGGGACAGGAACAGGAACCAGGCGGGGAAACAAGGAATGAACAGGAAACAGGAAACAAGGGCAACCACGGGAACCGGAACTAGGCGCAGATAGGTATAGGGATGGATATGGGAAACATCAACTACACTACTCTAATACTAATCCTACTCTAATGGCTAACGCTAATGCTATACTAATGCTAATGGCTAATGCTAATAGGGAAGGGTGAACAAGAAGTGGCTATACCAAAGCTAAACAGGCTAATGCTAATGCTAACTAAGCTAATGTTAATGCTAACTATGCTAACGCTAACTACTCCTTGAGCTTCTAAACTAATACTAAGAACTAACACACTAACACAGAGCACGAGACAAAGACAGACTTAACTTGGACTTAGGACCAAAGCCGAAAGCTGACAGGAACATATGCTGGTTTGGCAGACGGTGAGAGCAGTGGCATTGTGAGGGAATTGTGATGGTGCACCGACAAATATTAACACGAAGGACTCAACTTATATAGGGGCTGACTGAAACACATGACACAGACAGAAGGGGAGAACAACCAATAGATTGCTGACAACTAGACACAAGAGGAGGAGCCGACACAACATAACCATATATAGACATACACAGTGTGAACCCTGAACCCAAGTGAACTATTTACAAAGTCTTTAGCGGCCACTAGTGGCCGACGGGGCCAACTGTCCTGGGGGAGGCATAGGGGAGACGTGACCCTTCACACAGGAAGTGGAGGGTGTTAGGGTGAGTGTGTTGTGGTGGTTTGTACATGCCTGCTAGATTACATGGCATACAGTATGTACCGTTAACAACATGCTCCTACTTCAGTTAGCTGTTTACTGTAGAATTCTATGAAACTGCTTTTGAGACTGTGTTTTTCAGACTGATTTGTAGTGAATTTACGGTATATTGCTGTTTTTCTTTTGTCTGGCATAATTACAGGCCTTCTCATTGGATCTCCTTATATTAGTTGAGTGAAGGTTTGCAGTACAACTTGGTTAATCATTTGAGAATGTGATTTTGTGAAAACTATATAAATGGTATGCATTGTAGTTAAGTTAATGAAGCTAAACATAGGGTGTGGACAAGAGAAAAATAAAGAAACTTTTGAATAAACACAAGAAAGAACAGTGAATAAAATGAAAAAGGGTCAGAGAAAAATATAAAAGACAAGTGATACATGACAGTTTGCCCATTTACCTAAAGCATCTCCTCAAAACATTTTTCCCTGTATGTCACACTAGCACTTTACCAACTCTCACGTTAGGGTGCTGTGATCTCAGCTTATCTATAACAATATTTTAAATTCTATATTTCAATCTTTCAACTACAATTTTGGTACAAACTAAACTCGACCCCCGACAGAACAAAGCAAGTAAGCATCCACACGAGCCTCATTTCAGCAGAAAGTGGAGGTTGACCATCAAGACTGGGACCTTACTTGGTTTAGACAGGAAACCCTCTCTCTCCCTCCCTCCCTCCCTCTCCCTCTCTCTCTCTCTAAAGCCAGTGTCAGTGGCAACTTCCTCATTTCGTGAATGAGATCAAAAATATTGTTGCCTTTAGTCCTATTTTTAATAAGCCTAAAAAGCTTTGGGGAATCGATGGAGCAAGACAGCAGCAATGAAAAGCTTATGGTAACGAAAGTAAGATGTATTTACTTCACAAAAAACATGAGATTACACGTATTAATAGATAGGTCGTCTGAGATGTGAAGTCCCAGGAACTTGGTATTTTTTACAGTCTCAACCGTGGAAACGTGCCAGCCGACTGAGACTGTAATCCTCTGCTCTTGACTGCTACTACAATATTTATACAAATGTTGCCCTGTTGCTGCATATTTGCACTATTGAACATTGCTGTACACTTCACTGATAGCTTTTTTCTAACTGACTGTATCTGAACAAATTGAAAGTATTGCACAGGTTGTTTTATTTAATAGACTGTATAGAATGTCTCATATTGAAACTGACCTCATGCACATTCATTCATGCACTTTTTAGTGTCAAAGACAACTCCAAAACCTTGTGGGCTGAGTACCGCATTCTAACTGTCTCTCTTTCTTCTTCTAATTTAAAAGTTTACATTTAAATTCTACTCCAGCTTAAAAGTGTATATTTTATATTCTGTTTATATATTTTTATTCTATGTGCCTTATTTGTATCTTGTTTCTTGTTCTGTGCACTGTTAAAACTGGGGCCACGTCGTCTCGTCTCTTTTTGTACCTGTGCAGTATATAACAGAGATGACAATAACGTTTACTTTGACTTTGAAAACATGCTTGATTGCCAGATGGTGTTCTAAAACATTTTTTTTGCTTGGCTCCTGCATAATCTGACCGTTCATTGCTAATTTAAATCGGTTTATTGATCAAAACGTTTGAACAAAGTATACATGATTGTAAATAACAAAACTGTGTTTTTTTGATTCATCTCATTTTATTTGTTTGTAACTTCAACTAATAGAAAACCACGAAACAGAAGCAAAATTATGCATATCTCAAATGTCTTTAAACAGTAGCCTAATAAATGTACCACCTTGATAATTATATGATCATAAGTCTTTACTGCTCTAATATGTATGTTTTCAATATTTTATAACAATTATATAGATAATTTTCTATCACTAGAAACAAAATCAGCATGCAACATATTATGTCAACTTATCTAAAGAAACGTACTGGAGAAGTACTTTCTAAAAGCCAAACTGAGCGTGAAAGTTGCTAACAGCTGCCCTGCGGTGTGTTGGTGCCTGTCCAGGGTTGGTCCCCGCCTTGTGCCCATAGTTCCCGGGACAGGCTCGTCCCACCAAGACTCAGTTGGGAGTATGAATGAATGAATGAATGAATGAATGAATAAGTTGCTAACAATAATTCACAGTAGAAAGTCAAAAGAATGTAATATAATACTTAAGTACAGTAACGAAGTACAACTACTCAATTACTGCATATACCCTGGATTTCAGTAGGTAGATCACTTTCATGTCTGTTACCACACAGAGTTATCAGGCAGCACAATGAGCTCGCAGCCACTTCCCCAACACCTGCCTGACCTGAAAATCAAGAAAAAGAGTGAGGTGTAAATTGTGGAACATGCTGGATGTAGGAAGCTCTATTCAAACTCCCAATATTAACATTAGTGTGTTTACGTCAAAGTCGGCCATCTATACTGATGCACTATGAACACTACATAATGCTAAGACTAACATATCCTCGTGTTGAAACGCCAATCTGCATGGTATATTAAATTTCACCTCTTTGTTGAGGACACAGTGGATGAGGAAGATGAAGGTGCCCTGCTGGGAGTTGAGGATTATGAAGAAATACTCCACCACCTTGCTGCTGTTTACGAAGAGACCCAGGAGCCAGGGGCAACCGAGGATGAAGAACTGGGTCAAGGTTTTGAGAATCACACTTTTAACGAAAACCTGGTCACGTTTAGGAGGTTTGATTGTCACAGCGTCGCTTTGCATTTTTTTCAGCGTTGAGGCAACAAAGATTAATATGCTGATGAAGAGGATGGTGTTGGCCTGCAACCAGGAGTAAATGTGAAACTTTATAAAATGAATAAAAGATCTGCATTGAGACATATTTCTTGCTAAAATTGAAGACATGGAGCATTTTACTCACCACAAGTATGAAAATAACAGGACCCACAAAGCTCCAGGTAAAGTTCCTCTCGTGCTTAAGCCAGCATCTACAGAGCAATTTCACAAGCAATGAGATTACGAAAAGTAAAAAATCATTAACAAATATTGATTTACTCCATATTTATCATCCAGCTCTACTATAGATTTGCCTAATAAAATGCACAAAGGAATCTTTTCTTCTTTAAACTTTCTAAAGGACTTTTTTGCATATAGTTTGATGCTAATTGGTGCAAAATATTGAAGAAATTAGCTATAGCTCCTTCCTGTGCATTAGTAACATAGATGGTCATTATAAACTATTGATATGAACTAAGTCTATATCAATATAAATATGGAGATGGATTAACGGAGAAAAATACTGTGATTACATTTGAACAGCTCTAGTAGCAGTCACAAGAATAATCTTCTGGAATATTGAGTTTTTGGATTTCCTAATCAGCTAAAATCTCTGGCAAAACCCCATCCATGCTCATGCACTCACTGTTCATTGCCGTATCCGCCAGGCTGGACAGCAGCAGCCACGCCCACCACTACCAGGGGGACGGTGTATCCAATCAGAAGCAGGCCTTTCCAGTTTAGCGCCTCCTGCTGATTGCATTTGAGACGTGCCAGACTTTTCACCGACGTGAAGAGCACTACAGCATCAAGAAACATCCACACAAAGGCCGAGAGGAAGAGGAAGTGCAGGATGCCTGCTAGGGTTGCACACAGCCACTGCATGTGTGTGAGAAAAAGAGAGATTGATTAAAGACATAATTTCTCACATTTTGCAGACTTTAAATCTTCAACACAACACCCGTCTTCTTCTTTCGACTTCTGCAGATAGGGGTCACTACAGCGGATCAACTACCATGTCCGCATTTTGAACTGGCTAAAGTTTCTGGGGAAAATACACTACTATTCTTCAAATCAGACAATATACTGTATATTCATCTTGCATTGTGAAGAGCATTGTGACGTCAATAAACATCCACACAAAAGGCAGAGAGAAAGAGGGAGTGCGAGGCTTGAGCAAAAGTAAAGCTGTTCAGGTATTAACTCTCACCTGGTAACATCTTATGTACTTCACCAATTTCTGTGTGAGCAGGTAAAGCAGGTGAGCCAAGAACAGACATATACACAGGTGGGTTCGAGCCGTGCTGGTCACTCTGGGGTTCTTTCCAAACCACGCAAAGATGAACAGAGTCAAGCTGAGGAACACCAGCCCCACCACGACAGCCACGGTGTTGACTAGATCCACAGCAGCATCACTCTGGAAGGCAACAGTCACTGAAATATTTAGTCTCTGTATCAAAGCAACGCAACCAACTGCCCCATGTGTAGTAACACCAGGCAATATTTTACCTTAAAATGCATTCAAATTATTCAAAGATGAATTTATTTTTACCATTAATTTCTAGTCTAAAATGATGGCAAATGGTGGCTGATGTACATAATGCTGGATTTACATTTAAATGCATTTAGTGGAAAATACCTTATATCTAACAAACAGCAAGAACAAAACTGTACAATCAATGGTTTATATTTACACATCCATGAATATTATATTTCTACCGTTTCTAGTTCTTGTTGAACTGAGGATCATACAGCTGCTTACTTCCTCTGAGAAGACCACACATAATGAGGTAAAATATGATCCACTAAATTCTCACATGATTCCCCTTGTTTGGGTCGGTCTGCATGATGAGGGCGAAGGTGGACAGGTGAACACATGAACACACGGTGTGGCTGCTGTTGGTCTGACTGATGCTACAGCCATCCACGACCCATTCAGTCTCCCTCCAGTACACACAGAACAGACGGCCTTTAGGGCCTTCAGGGTCAACTTGCTGGAACAATGAAGTGAGGAATAGTGGTTTAAAAAAATCAATGAAAACATTTTGCAAAAAATATAAAGCTACTGTAGGTCTATTGGGTAAACTTAAAAAGAACACTTCATGAAAACACAATTTTTTAAGTGCACACAAAACAAGAAAAGATTATAACCTCAAGGGCAGCGATTATCTCCAAACTCACATGAACGTGTGTCAGGGTGAAGTTGACCGGTTGGGTGAGCTGTGTGATGGTGGTTTTAGGCAGTGTGGCTGATACCACAGTAGACATCATGGTGTTCTCAGTGTCTTTGCTGGTGTCAAAGAGGCTGGGTTTCAACATGTCTGACATGTTGCTGTAACTCATGAAGGCCACAGCAGCTGATCCTGAAACACAATCAGAAAAGAATAATCAAAATTAGCTTAAGATATAAAACACAAAGATCAAGTATGTCATCACAAAGCCCAGCTTCTTACTGCTTTTAATACAAAGGTTTTATAAACTAACAACCGAAACCTCGAAACATTTGAACATATTAAAGTGTCACAGTTCCCCATTCATCCAGGTGTCTGATCCTTTCATCCTCATCTGATGTGCTTGCTGTTTGTTCATTTCTGGAAGAAGAGTGTTTGTTTTATGGCTGTTTTTGGTTCTCGATCCTTTGCTTATTTTTTAATAAGGTTAACTGTGGACTGTGAATTTGTCCTTCTTTGTTGCCAGACCTTAAACATTTTATAAGTGCTGTACTTTATGCTAATATGGAATAACAATCCATCAATCAACAGATGTTTCTACTTTTTTAGCAGTTGATCATAATTACATTAGTCAAAACTAATAGAAATAGTATTTCCAATAACAGTAGTTAAATCATAAGTTAAATTGTCTTATGGCAGGCGCTGTGTTCAAATCATTCAGATTGCAGGGAGTAAATAAACTAAATAAGTGCAATGTATTTACTTGTTTAAAAAGGTTTATCCAGTAAAGAACACATTTCATGCAGTGACTGCTCCCATACCTTTGTTTTTCTGTGAAATCTCCAACAGATTAATGTCCATTCGAGCGTCTTTCACACTAAGAGTAGGCGTTGTGTTCAAGAGTGCTCTTGGTCCGATTGCAAAGATTTGGATGTCTGATGGTTAGACAGTATTAAACATGGTAAATCAAGACAATCCGTTTCTGCAAATGTCTTCATATCATACTCATATAGGATATAAGAAAAGGCATAAATTGTGTGATTATGGAGCCAACTCCCTCAGCGTTGCGCTACCAAGTGCTTCAATAATAACTGTTACACCTCTCGGGACACCAACCCGTGACTTCATGACGATGAATTCAAATACCAGTGTTTAGTAAATACAATCTTATTCATATTTGTTTGATGCTTTACCTAATCCTTTGAGAGACATGCTTATGGAGTAGTTGGTGTCGGTCGACTTCACAAGTGTAGAGACCAGTTTCTCCGTCCTGTTCACCACTGAGTTCCCATAATACACAAGTTTATCAGAATTGTTGGCTACAACAACCAGAAGCTGCTCTTGAACATTAAGCACCTGTTTGAGATTCTTGCTTACGACCTGTTCAAAACCAGAGAGAAAATGATTTCTTGCTACAAACACATAGATCACGTCTGTGGTTTCCGTTTTTTAAACAATACTTTATTACTTACATCTTGTGGGAGCTCTGGCGCGGAGATATTTAGAATTTGATCAAACACAGAGACTCCACATTTCTCTGTAAATTCAACCTACAAAAGAGGGTTGTTTTACTTTTGGAACAGTTACATGTAATTAGTGATGATCTTAGTCACTATGCCATGGTCATAGATATGTATATAAAAACGGTAAATGTCATGTGGATTTAACTAGTCACAAACCTGGCACTCTTTAGACACTGTGACTTTCAGGTCTGAAACAGAAGAATCATCCACAATTACAATCAATAAATAAGTCAAAATTAACAAATTATTAGAGGCGGCAATGTAGGCTCAGTTTGGCATTAAAGTAAGTCACTCTGGATAAACTGTAAAATGTACATGTTGGGTAAGAAAAACCAAAACTACAATATGTAATGCAAATTCCCTCAAGTGGGACCTTTAACAGTATCCATACCAAATTATTATCAGTGAAGTAAGACAATACTCATGACCTGTGGAGGACACAGTGCTGCCGATAGAGGGCCTTCTGGTTGAGGAAGGAAAGACAGTGGAAATGCATCTTCTCAAGGGAGTTGCTGTCGAAGTAGGAGTCTGGGTGGACGATGGGGCAGGTCCTGCAATGTGAGAGAGAACCATAGATATAAGTTGGGGTCGCGGGGGGGACTGGAGCCTATCCCGGGAACTTACGGGCGCAAGGCGGCCTCTCCCTCTCTGTCTTACACGTCTTTATTTTTTCCAGCAAGAAATGTACTGTATTACTGTATCTTTGTTAGTGGTGGGCCGTTATTGGCGTTAACGTGCTGCGTTAACGTGAGATTCTTATCGGCCGATTAAAAAAAATATCGCTGTTAATCTATTCACAAAGTTGGGTTGGGAGCTGGGTCTATACTACGCAAGCTATGATGACTTTCACCTTGATATTTTAGCGCGGATGTATACCTAGCCGAATTGCACTGTAGGGGGCGAGAACGAGTCTTCGAACCTGTGTGTATGCCTACTGTGAAATTACCACATCAAACGTGACGTGCTAACATGGATGTAGCTATAAAGCCGCCGGGTTTGCTTCAGGGAAAATCTATTTTTAAGAAGCTTCCCAATGGAAACCTCGACAAGACTAAGGTTGTTTGCACCTTGTGCAATGTGGAATTAGTTTACTGTAGGAGTTCTTGCTCTAATGCGCCACCTGGCTTGAGAAACCCGTTCTCAAACACTTACTTTTCGTCATTATTTGGGTAGCACACATATTCTGAATGCCTTCGGCAGAATTCAAATGAGCCATTTTAATCTAGGCTAATCTAGATGAATTCCAAGATCACAGTGAGATTAATCTAGATTTAAAAAATTAATCTATGCCCACCACTAATCTTTATGATATTAAACTCAGTTCTTCCTCAGCTTTCAAAGTCAAACAACACAGCTGAAGACAATATTTATTTATTAGCTCAATTGTGCACATTTTTATTAATCCGTGAGTGAAGAACTCCCCACATAGCAAAGTTGTTCCACTAACACCTGGGCCGGAACAACTTTGCTATGTGGGCAGTTAAGAATGATTGCGTTGCTGTTTCGTACGTCAAATGCACTGAAGCATGTAGCATAAAATGTCGGTTCGGTTGTGAAGATAAAACAAGGCTGAAACACCAACTTAATAATGTGTTTGTACAGCAGACATCCCAACCTGCAAAAACTCAGTTCAGGGAGCGCACTCTCTCTCTCCGTCCATTATGCTTTCTCTCTTATATGGTAGCCTAAAACAGTGTTTCTTAACAGCATATTTAGGAGTATACATCACCATTGCCAAACTCACCAGAGGGAGTGGATACCGAGATGTTCTTTGGTGGATCTGTGGACACAAAATAAGCCAGTGAGCATCTGTATCTTTCAAGGTCACCACAACACTGTCTTTAGAAGGATAACACGGTGGAGAAATACTGTCTATAATATTGTTGTTATTTTTCCGCATTAATGGCTTTCTCCAGCACTATTGCCACTTACACAGAATATTCAGGAACACTCCACTGGAATATTGGAATCCATGTTTATTAATGCACTTGCACTTGTACATTCCAGTATCTTCAAGGATAACATTAGATATCACGAAGACTTCATCTCTTGATACTGGTGTATTTCCTTTAAACCAGATGTAGCTCTGCACAGGTGGATTTGCATCACTGCTGCAGGTCAGAGTCACTGAACTGCCCTTCACTATTTCACCAGAGGGACTGATGAACACGGAAACATTTCTTGGAGGATCTATGTGGTGTAGAAGTTGAAATGCATTACAAATTAATAGAGATTGCAACAGTCCTTGAAATAAAGTAGTGAATAAAGTAGAATATTTACATTGGACACTGACGCTCACAGCTGGAGATGGCTCGGAATCTTCATAGTCTTTTACAGAGCATGAGTAGTTGCCTCCATCTTCCACCTTGACCTGCATGTGCTCCAACAGGTTGTCCCCATGTATCATTCTATACAAAAGGCCATTTTTATGCCAGATATAAACTGGAACATTAATGGAAGGGATACAGGTTCCACATATGAGCGTCAGCCATTCGTTCATCACCACCTCATCTGACTCGGACTCCATCACCACATCTAGACCTGAGTTAAAGAATAAGTGATTTAATTGAATATATAGTCTGTCGAGTAAATAAAGACAAT
>JAVGVS010001570.1:0-18538 GCA_032718565.1 Distichodus sexfasciatus
ATATTAATATATTATTATAAAGTACACGTATACACACTTTTTTGCGTGCTGGTAAACTCAGGACGACACGGCAGTGGCACGGCTTGGCGCGGCTTGGCACAACGGAGCTGATACCAGCGAGCTGGGGCAGCCGGAACCAAAGCTGATTTGTGCGCCCAAGTCCTGAGGGGAATTCTGGGAAATATTTGCACCCCAGGTTACGGCTCTAAATCGGGCAATACTTAAACACTGGACTTATCCTTTATTTAGAGGATTAAGTTATTTGCTGTCACCTTTTTATAACTCCTCCCTTATTCGTGCCACGGGCGGTTTGGGAACGCAGCGAAACCCCCTTTTAGTCTTTCCATCAGAGGCAGGATTTTATCTAATAGAGTGAGAGGTGGGACAGAAAGAGAACAGAAAGTGGAGCGAGAGAGAGACAGAGAATGAGAGAAAAAGAGTAAGCGATGAAACAAGACTTTATTTACAGTTATCCCAAAAAAGACAGAAAGAGAACGAGAGAGAAGGCACAGTGAGACAGAGAGAATGAGAGAGAGCAAGAAACAGAAAGAACGAGAGAGAGGAACATTTTTTTTGTTTTAAAAATGTATTTTCATACTTCATACATTATTTTATAAAAGAAATAATAATTCACCATTTTAGTTCCAACTTCGTGTCAACATTTTTTACTTCAGTATTTTCAGCATATACCACTTCACAAGGCAGCTTTACATATTGGTCCAAGTCCCTGATGAGCTCTGCTATGCACCATACAGATATACAGAGAGACGAGACGACGTGACTCCAGTTTTCACAGTGCAACAAGAAATAGGGAACAAAGAACAAATAATGCACATGGAATAAACAACATATGAATAGAATACAAAATATACATTTTAAACTAGAAATGGAGTATTAAATATAACTTTAAACTAGAAATAGAAGTAGAAAGAGAGACAATTGGGATGCAGTACTAACCTACAAAAGTGGAAATTGACTTTTACACTGAATGTGCATGAGGTTAGTAACAGTTTCAATATGAAGAATTCTATATCCAGTCTATTAATAAAACAGTATCTTAAAAAGTACGACTAACATTTAAGTTGTGTAGATATTATAACAGCAGTGGAGAACCAGAGTCTGTGCAATATTTTACAATAATTTGTGCAGATACAGTTAGTTAGAAAGTGACCAGTGATATGTACATTCAATGTTCAATGCAAATAAGCAGCGGCAGTGCAAAAATTGTGCTAATATTATAGCAGTGTTGTAGCAACAGTCATTGAAGAGGATTACTATTTCAATCGTCTGGCATTTAATGTATGCCAGATCAGCATTTGGACTTCATGAACAAATCATTTTAGTAGTCAGATGTTCAGTTATGTTTGGAGACGTTCCTGATGGTTCCACAAGACCACAGGTACAAGTCAGTGTGTTCAGTCCACACATGGATTCTATTGATCCCAAGTCTCTGGAAATATTGTATAAGTAGCAAAGAAGGGCCTGGTATCTGTATCTTACTGGCTCTGGGAGGGACTCTGCTGATGCAAGTCTCTGCAAGTCCAGCACAAGGAACCACAGAAGAGCATGGTATCTGGGTCCTAGAGAATATTTATGATTTACATTCAATTTACAGCTTGGTCTTTATATAGAACTTTCCCTGTTGGCCGTTGGTCTGGCTCAACTTTTTGGGGCAGTGACATTTACATTTACAGCATTTAGCAGATGCTCTAATCCAGAGTGACTTACATTTCCTAATTTAAGAGACAGGTCCCCTGAGAACAATTTACGGTTAAGAGTCTTGCTCAGGGACCCCGTATTGGTAATGCCAGAGGCTGGATGCGAACCCACAACCTCTTGGTCCAGAGGCGAGTGTCCTACCAGTAGACCTCCAACACCTTAGTTGGTAGCTTAAAGGTTAGAGAGTTCGCCTTGTGATCAGAAGGTCGCCGGATTGAATCCCGGATGGGTAAATGTAGCACTGAGGTACTCATGAACAAGGTACCCTCCCCAAATAATCAAATTCAACTCAATTCAATTTGATTTATGTAGCGCTCTTCACAACAGTTATTGTCACAAAGCGCTTTACATATAACCCGTCTAAACCTCCAACAAGCAAGCCTGAGGCGACAGTGACAAGTAAAAACTCCCTCTAGTAGGAAGAAACTTTGAGAGGAACCAAGACTCAGAAGCGGACCCCATCCTCCTCTGGGCGAACGGGTGCATGAACATTTAATACATAAGTAAACATAAGCTCAAGGTTAATTATTGAGCTAACAACAAGTGAAGATACAGCACTGTCCATGTCACCTGCCCACTGCTCCTTCACGGATGGGTCAAATGTAGAGGTTACATTGGGTTGTGGTGCACTGTCTGCTGTGCTGCGCTGTGGTGTGTTCACAATGACAAATAGTCACAAAACCAAATGTGACCTCCACATTTGGCACATCCGTGAAGGAGCAGTGGGCAGCAGAGCCTTGGGACAGTACTTTGCTCATGAGTACTTCAATTAGTCCAGATCAACCTTCTGATCACAGCGCAAACTCCCTATCTACAAGATCATGTTTTTGTTACATTTGTCAGGAATTTATGCATTGTGTAAATTTCCAAAATGTGTTTAAGTGTTCATCCCTTCTTTCACCATATGTTCCTCAAAATTGCAAAAAAACTGCTTTAAAATATAACCAGCCTCCTAAAAAAAAACTAAAACTTGAGCATTTGGCCAAAGTGGGTCAAACTGCAGCTGTAGTTTTTTAATGTCATTTATTTGCCTCGGCCACATCCTTCCCACCATCAGCAACTCTCTGTGGGAACCACTGTCTTAGTGGATCACATTTCCTGCATGAAAGGGTTAAATCTCATCCCTAGAACCTCACCATATTGTAAAGCAATATGGTGCAAACCATTGATCTGCTACAACAAACTGGCCCTTACAGTGAAGTCTAAGGCTGAGAGAAACTCTAGAGGGTAAATCGCGTTTGGAAAACCCCAAACAACAGCACATGGAGATGCGCTAAGCTCAACTGCAGCGTGCGAAGGCCGGACGCACAAATTAGCAGCACGTCTCCCGTGCTCGGCGTCAGCAGAATGTTCTGGGTGAGATTTAAGGGGGAAACAGCTTCAAAGGGGCAAGTTTCTTACAAACTAGAAATTTATGCGATGCGTAACGTGCCGGGTCCTCTCTCTCTCTCTCTCTCTCTCTCTTCCCTCTTGACGTGAGGCGTGTGGAGAGGCCCATTTATCCTGCAGATCAGCACACAAGTATGTGTGTGTATGTGTGTGTGTAAGAGAGAGAGAGGTAGAGGGGAGCTGTGCGTTTTGATGATTGATAGTAAACTGCAGGATTAGCGATATCAGAGCGAATCTGCTTTAACTCTGAGATGCGGGCCCTGACTGGATCTCTCCTCGGAGTTTCTGCTCGCGGTGGCTTTGAAGTGAAGAGTTCGGCAGCAGCGGGCGGCGGCGGTGCGAGCGGCACATTGACGTTGCTTTATTCTTACGCTTAAAGAGTCGTCACGGCAACGGGAGATGGGAAGGAAAGAGGAAAAGCAATGGAACTGAGCGATTCACTTTTACACATACGGAACTTGCACACACACACACACATACACACATACACACATACACGGAGATAAAGACACACATATACTGTATCTGCAGGTAGAATTTCAGACAAACTCGGCTCAGCTGAATGTTGAGGTATTCTTACCTTTACACTGTATGTTTTAAGGCCTTTGTGCAGCACTGAAGCTGTGTGTGTGTGTGCGTTACATAGAGCGGGTTGGACAATGTACTGAATCTGCAGGATTGTGTGTGTGTGTGTGTGTGAATATGTTTGAACTACTGTGTATATTATTTAACATAGAATTCTGTTTTTGGGGGGGGACTTGTGCAAACTTTAAATTAGTGCTGCAGCTATCAATTATTTTTATAACTGAGTATTCAGCGTGATTCGAGGGACCATGGACCTCTTCGCATATCTGTACCTCGTCTTTTTCATCCTTTTCTTCTGCCGTTTATTTTTCCCATGGAAACCCATTCATTTTTTCTCATTAAGAATACATGGGATTCGGGTCTCGAAGGCTTTGCTTCGCCTGTTTTCACATGACAGTCAACACAGCTCTTATGCTACCTCAGACCACCTGGGTTCACAACACACACCTCCATCTGATTTGACCCGCACTCATCTTTTTCACACTTTTATCATCCCTCGTTCTTTCACTTCAATACATCTTAATCGAAACTTGAGCAATGACGCTGGCATTTTCTTGTGGAAATGCATCTCTAGTTTCTCATTTACTCTCTTTCTCAAAAACTTGACTCCCGCCAAGGCAGGGCTTTTTAGGGGCAGTGGCGTAACGGTAGGGTGATCGCTCCGTGATTAGAAGGTCACAGGTTCGAACCCAGGGCCGGTTAAGTTACCACTGAAGTACTCATGAACAAGGTACCATCCCCAAGCACTGCTCCCCAGGCGCTTGTTAGCTGCCCACTGCCCACCTTCACGGATGGGTTAAATACAGAGGTCACAATGCTGTGTTCACAATGACGAATAATCACTCACTTTCACTTTAACTGGTTCCGTCCCAGGGACCACCATTCAGACTAAGCAGTAGTCTGTGTGCCTGTGTGAGTGAGTGGGTGGGAGAAGATATTTGTATTCAATTCATTAATTCATGAAGATGCCCAAAACATCTAGAAATGTTCATTCATTCATTATCCAAACCGCTTAATCCTCATCGGGGTCGTGGGGGCCGGATCGCTATCCCAGAAACTATGGGCGCAAGCCGGGGACCAACCCGGACACACACTCACACAGTCACACTTTCACTCACATCTTACAGGGCCAATTTAGATTCGCCAATTAACCTATATAGCATGCTTTTGGACTGTGGGAGGAAAACCACACCTTCATAGGCCGACTGGCCGCCATGATCGGTGTTCTACTTTGAGGCAACGTCATACGACCACAAAGCATTTTAAGCGAAGTCTGACTGAACACAACAAACGCAACAAGAAGCGGCGGGTGATTACAACTCAATCTGGCAATTAGCTTCTGCACATAATTACACAAACCCACTGGATCCTTCTTTAAAATATTCCAGTAAACTCTGCAACAGCCTAGCGGGTGTCTTGAGCACAACAGGCAGAAATGGCGGTTCTGGGCACTGCGCACCGGGGAAAGCTGGAGCAAAGCCTTCCCGCTCTGAGGGAGGTCACATTAAACACAGGACGTGATGAAAACCTTTAACAATTATGAAACATCACGATTTTTAAGCGATCATGTCCGACCCGCACCCTGAGCACGTATAAAGGGCTGATGGAGAGTGTCCCAGAGTGCAACTGTTAAACTGCAGCAACACGGGAGGCTGGAAGTCAGCTGATCACAAGCGATCGCATACATACACACACACACATACTCCCACTCTGGCAAACGCGCACACGATTTTGTTGTGTGTTTTCCAGGCCTGCAACAAGCTCAACGCAGAGGCCCTTTACAAGCCAGCGCGTTTGGCACAGGAAGGACGCACATAAACGTGTTTCATTGAGAAAAAGGAAGAGGGAGATGGGACGCGGGGCCAGTAAAGGAGAATTACTGCTTTCTGACTCAGCGGCAGAACTGGAACACATCTGATAATTACAACAGGACTTCAGCCACTGCCAAATTATCCGAATTAGTTGCAGCTGAGAGGGGTGGTGGAGGGGGAGAAGGAGGCACGCTAACTTCATCTAGTGCAAAAAAAATTACCAGGCTTTATTTTTGGGAGTAATAGCTGTGTGCTTCTTTTTATAATGCACTGAGGTTCTGCTCATGAGGCAAGTGCCGGGGTCTCTATAAAAAGAATTGCAGGGCCGGGATAGATTAGGACACGTGTGTGTTTAAGAAGATTATAATCGAAATCTTAACCTAAAAAATAATGTTCTAGTCCACACTTTGTCGACTTATTTTTTTGGATTTTTCTAAAAATGTAGGGACATTTCATCCATATCATGACAGGTATTTTTTCCAGATGAATTATTATTATTTATTTTTAGGTTAAGGTTAAGGCAGTGCTAGAATGTACACTATATGTGCAGTGATGGTGGTCTAGTGGTTAGGACGCTCACCTCTGGACCAAGAGGTTGCGGGTTCGAGTCCTACCTCCAGCTCTACCATCAGCAAGACCCTAAGCAAAGCCCAAATTGCTCCGAGGAAACTGTCTCTGAGGTTAGCAAATGGAAGTTGCTCTGAATAAGAGTGTTTGCTAAATGTTGTGAATGTAAATGTGTGTGTGTTAAAGGAGATCATAATAAAACACTGGCTTGCAGAAAGACATGCTGTGATCCACAATGCTCCTACTTTTTTGGGGCCAGTGGAAGCATAACGGTTAGGGAGTTGGCTCCGTGATCGGAGGGTTGCCAGTTCAAGTCCTGGGCCAGTAAAGGTATCACTAATGTACTCATGAGCAAGGTACCGTCCCCAAGCACTGCTCCCCGGGTGCTGCCCATGTCAGCTGGCCACTGCTCCTTCACGGATGGGTCAAATGCAGAAGTCCCATTTCGTTGTGGTGCACTGTGTGCTGTGCTGTGTTCACAATGACAAATGATCAGGGATGTATCAAGCTTTTCAAAGGTGGTGGTGGTTCTGGGATGGGAAAGTTAAATTCCCCCTGAAATTAGCCTCGTTTAGCACAGCATATTTAAGTATTGTTTTAGGGACTGTTTACACGTATTTTTATAAACACATTTTTAAGTACTTTTTTTTAAATTGCATTTACACAACATTCAGTTTAAAAAAATCTTGGTAGACACTAGAACACAAAATGATTCCAAAGTCAAATGTTTACCTCTTCTCTGCACCATGTTGTTTTCCGTCACTGACAGCACCTACAAACCCAATGAGCTTCAGGGTTCAGAGCGCTAAGCGTCAAGTTGAAACTATTAGAACAGCGCTGGGCTCATCAACCTCACTTCTGTCTTTCTAGCCAATCAAAATCGAGGAAGGGGCGGGACTTACACGGTCAAGAACTCACTAGCAACAATGGCGGAGCAGCTGGAGAAGCTTATTTTGCTTTATTTACCCAAAAAACTACAATTATGTGATCAAATCCCTAATCAGTGGTACTCGCTCAACAGTCTTCTTACACAGTTTATCTCATGCACTCAATCTCAATCTCAATCATTAATGCCAAGCTGCGATTCCTCTCCATTGTAAAGATAATCTCTTTTTCAACTAAACTACCGATCTCAAAGGAACGTCACAATGTTTACATGAAATAGGAAAGAATGTGGAAGTGCCCAATGACGCTTTTTGTAACTTAGCAACAACAAGCACTGAGAGAAGCACCAAGAAAGACCACTCTCAGTGCAAAAAACGTGTTTGTGGACACAGGCCCTAAAAAGCACAGGCATAATAGAACGTCAATGTTTAAAAAAAAACTGTTTTACTTGTTTACTTGTATCCACAAAATCCAGTGTTTTGACTTCCCTCTGGAGGGCGTTATTAAAAATATGTTTTTGGCTAAAACGCCATTAACGTGTAAACGAAAGGCACAAATTTATAAAAAAATATGCGTTTATAAAATATCCACATTGCTGTAAACAGGCCCTTAATCTGACAAAAGTGGGGTGGATGCAAATTTGGGGCGTTGTAACCGCTCGCTTGCAACGTCAATGCAAATAATCACTCACGTTAATTTACTTTTTGACTTTAATAGCTTTGTAGAGAAACATGCTCCCCACAAACAAAATTCATATACACACTGATAGATACACATGTAGACAGATGTGATCTCTGGACAGCACCAGTATACAACAACAAACTTGAATTGCGTTTTATACACTCCCTAACCCACAAGCACATATACAGTAAAAAACCCCTCCGAGTGTTTCTGGCTGGAGTGCCTCCCTGACGTGCTTGCAGAAGGCTGGTTGTGAGCTGGTGGGACGGCAGCAGATCGAATCTGCTGTGCAACATGTGGAGGTTTACGTGCCGCCTGCACGTCTCCACGGGGATCGTAACCTAGAAACGGCCGCATCCGTGCAGCTTCATAAACCCAGTGGAAACACTGGCATCTTCACGCACCTGGGGTCCCGGGGCACCAAGAGCGGCGTTACGAGCAGGTTGTTCTCCGCTGCCGCCAAATTCCGCCTGGCTCTGACCTTCGCATGGCGGGACGCCAGTGTGGAAGCTCTGGGGCTTTATCAGTAGCTTCATTAGCTAAAGGAAATAAGTCATCATCTAATACGCCTGCTTGTATACTCTCTGCGGGGAGACACGCCAGCGTGAACACAGATGTTGCAACAACGCGGAGAAAGGAGCTCTCGCTGATGCACAAAGAATATTCCTTTAGAAAATCAGTAATCAAGAACACACCTGGCTGTATAATTCAACAACTAAACTTTACCGCACTAATAATAAATAATTGCCCTACTTACTTCTCAAATAAAACAATGTAAGCAACAACAATTGCTTACATTGGAATTCACTGAAAAAGAAACCAGACAAATGTCAACAAATATTCCCCTCTGTACGCCAAGACAGACACACACACATTTTTTGAGGCTTATACAGGCATTGTTTAAGTTTGTTCATTTTAAAGTGAGTGATTATTTGTCATTGTGAACACAGCACAGCACGGCACACAGTGCACCACAACCAAATGTGACCTCTGCCTTTGACCCATCCGTGAAGGAGCAGTGGGCAGTGGCAGCGCCCAGGGAGCAGTGCTTGGGGACTTGCTCATGAGTACCTCAGTGGTAACTTTACCAGACCAGGACTTTCTGTTACTGTTACTCTATTTACTGCATCATATCCATGTGTGCATAAATCAAGAATTCTTTGAATAATGACTAATCATTTAACATTAAACTCTACATTTTTACAGCAATTAGTAAAATGTTGATTAAAAAATTACACCCATTCTCATATTTTGCTCCCGTACTGTTGGCACATCGTACTCTTCCATCAGCCACACCTCTCTCTCTCTACTTCTCATTCTCTCTCTCTTACTCTTTTTCTCTCTCACACGCACACAAGTCCTGCTTGTCCTGCTAATTACTAGATATAAATGATACCAACCTTCTAAATCAAATCAAAGCAAATCTTTTGATTCCTTTATTTTTTACCTAAATGCAAATTTTCTACGAATGCATTTCCTCATCAGTACCAGGTATTTACATAAGGAAAAAAAAACGTTCTCACAAAGCTCTCAGAGATTATGTTTACAGCATTTAGCAGCCACCCATCCAGGTGTGCGTTTCCCAACTACGTTAGCAACTGACATAGTGTACGTTAGCAACTATCATAGTGTACGTTAGCAACTATCATAGTATACGTTAGCAACTATCATAGTGTACGTTAGCAACTGACATAGTGTACGTTAGCAACTATCATAGTGTACGTTAGCAACTAACATAGTGTACGTTAGCAACTATCATAGTGTACGTTAGCAACTGACATAGTGTACGTTAGCAACTGACATATAGTGTACGTTAGCAACTGACATAGTGTACGTTAGCAACTATCATAGTGTATGTTAGCAACTAACATAGTGTACGTTAGCAACTGACATAGTGTACGTTAGCAACTAACATAGTGTACGTTAGCATCTATCATAATGTACGTTAGCAACTAACATAGTGTATGTTAACAACTATCATAATGTACGTTAGCAACTAACATAGTGTATGTTAACAACTGACATAGTGTACGTTAGCAACTATCATAGTGTACGTTAGCAACTAACATAGTGTATGTTAACAACTAACATAGTGTACGTTAGCAACTAACACAGTGTACGTTAGCAAGTGACATAGTGTACGTTAGCAACTGACATAGTGTACGTTCGCAACAGTACGTTCGCAACTGACATAGTGTACGTTAGCAACTGACATAGTGTACGTTAGCAACTGATAGTGTACGTCAGCAACTAACATAGTGTACATTAGCAACTGACATAGTTTACATTAGCAACTGACATAGTGTACGTTAGCGACTAACATAGTGTACGTTAGCGACTATCATAGTGTACGTTAGCAACTGACATAGTGTACGTTAGCAAACTAACATAGTGTACGTTAGCAACTAACATAGTGTACATTAGCAACTAACAGTGTACGTTAGCAACTAACATAGTGTACGTTAGCAACTGACATAGTTTACATTAGCAACTGACATAGTGTACATTAGCAACTAACATAGTGTACGTTAGCAACTAACATAGTGTACATTAGCAACTAACATTGACATAGTGTGCGTTGGCAACTAACACAGTGTACGTTGTAAACTGACGCCGAGTGTACGTTAGCAACTGGGCATAACGTGCGTTTAGCAGCTATCATAGTGTCGTTTAACGTATCGCAGGTGTCGTTAGCAACTAACGCTAGTGCATGTTGGCAGCTAACGCAATTGTGCAGTAGCAACTATCGCAGGTGTATGTTAACAACTAACGCAGGTGTACGTTAGCAGCCAACGCCAGGTGTACATTAGCAACTAATGCCTGGTGTGCGTTAGCAACTATCGCAATGCCGTTAGCAACTAACAATTATGCGTTAACAACTGACGCCAACAGTGTCGTTAACAACTGACGCATAGTGCCGTGGCGCTAACACGGTATGCGTTAGCAAGTGACGCAATTGTGCGTGGCAACTGACATAGTGTGCGTTCGCAACGATGCGTTACTTAACTGACGCAGTGTACGTTGGCAACTGACATAATTAATACGTTGGCAACTTCGATAATTAATGCGTCAGCAACTAACATAGTGTACATTAGCAACTGACATAGTTTACATTAGCAGCTGACGCAGGTGTGGGTGGCGACTAACGCATAGTGTGCGTTAGCGACTATCGCCCAGGTGTGCGTTAGCAACTGACATAGTGTCGTTAGCAAACTAACATAGTGTCGTTAGCAACTAACATAGTGTACATGGCAACTAACGGTATGCGTTAGCAACTAACATAGTGTCGTTAGCAGCAGCATAGTTTACGTAGCGCTGACATAGTGTACATTAGCAATAACATAGTGTACGTTGTATTGCGCCGGTAGCGCATTAGCAACTAACGCGGGTGTACGTTGGCAACTAACATAGTGTACATTAGCAACTAACGGTGTCGTTAGCAACTAACATAGTGTACATTAGCAACTAACGGTATGCGTTATAACTGTCATAATGTACATTATAGCTATCAAAGTGTCGTTAAGCAACTAACATAGTGTCGCTAGCAACTATCATAGTGTCGTTACCAGCTAACGCAGTGTGCGTTGCGCTGACATAGTGTACGTTAGCAGCCCCAACATGGTGTCGTTCGCGCTGACGCCAGTGCGTTGGCAACTAACGCGAATGCGTTAACGGCTACGTAGTGTGCGTTAACAACTATAGTGTACGTTAGCAACTAACATAGTGTACGTTAGCAACTAACATAGTGTTGCTACCGTAGTTAGCAAAAGGTTAGCAACTCTGCTTTTCAGAAAGGGAGCCCAGAGCGACTTCCACTTTCCTAATTACAGGGACAGTACCTTAAGGCAGGGTTAGGAGGTCCAGTGTCCTACAGGTATTTTCCATCCAACTGGATTTCAGAACATTCACACATGGTCTCAGGTGGATAACCACTAGAAGAGACTGGTCAGATAGGATGGAAAACCGGCCCTCTATGACCGGACATGCCTTCCCCTGAATTTAGCGCAAACTGGGATTAATGCTCTTGCTCAGGGTCCCAATGATGGTAGAGCTGGAGGTAGTATTCGAACCCACAACCTCTTAGTCCAGAGACGAGTGTCCTAATCACTAGACCACCACCACCCCCGTTTCTTATCCTACAGAGACTCTCTTCTTAGAGAGCCAATTCACATTATAGAAGTCAGTGCCTGCAGAAGCCAACAATCCCAACACTGCTTCATCCAACACTAAACTGCTCAACTGCAGCCATTCTTGAGATAGTCAGACCTGCCAGCACAAACAGGCTCAGCTCTGTAAAAATTAAGATTACATTTGCATAAAGAATATGTGAGAATGTTTGCATTATGCCTGTTAAATGAAGAAGGAGAGCGTGAGGATGGCGATGATGGCGAGCTGGTTCTCGTTCTCATAATTCCAGCACGTTCCGATCCGGTTGACGTGAGGATAGAACCTCATGTTGGGAAACTCAAACTCCTTATCAGTTCGGCTCACGTTCAGACCCTGACCGAGAAACCGAGTTGGGTCACGAGACGTCTCCTTGCAGCACTCGACAAATACACACGCTGTCAGTCGGCCCTCCACTGGAGCATGTGGCAAAGTGTTTCTTCAGCCAAAACGTGAGCGTGGTGCGGAACGCTGGAGAAAAGGACCGTCTAATCACTAAAAACAGCCTCAGCATAATGGCAGTTATGTCATACTTGGCTTCACAGATATTTCAAACAGTAGATCAAATCGGCCGTTAGGATCTGTCAGTTCCCCACGAGACCTGTCTGCAGCTACTGCCGTTCTCAGGGGCCAATCACACTCATTTATTTACACAGGGAGGAAGGATGACTTACAAGTGTACCGCCTGTTTGCGCTGGAACCACATTGCAGGAATGCAGCACGTCCATCACTGCATTTTTTTCTCCAAACGGCGCAATGAAAACATCTAAAGTACGGCTGTGTATATATGTAGAAACTGGGAGGAAAGTCTCAATGTTAGCTAGCAGTTTATCATCAGTGTGATCTTTAACTTCAGTAACTAGAAGGACGTAATATCAAAAAAGTGAGTATTTTCTTAGGGTTATTTTGACCTAACTCTGCACTGGTCACCTGACTGCCTAATGAAAACTGTGGGAAAATGTTCATACATGCAGACGCAAACATGCACACAGCCCGCTAAACCACCGAATATACAACCACAAGAAAATATTTGCCTATTTGTTTTTTTAAAAATTGCTGCAATTTACTTAAAAAGCATTTGCTTCATACCTTCACATATAAAACATTTCCTCACAAAGCCATAAAAATCGGTCAGATCTCATGTCCTTTACAGCACGGGCATTCAATTAAAATTCCAAAGGTCCAGTTAGAGAAAATTTCCTCAACATTGTAATGCTTGACAGTCGTTATTATTCAGTGCCATGTATTTTAAAGTCATCATCTTACTGTCAAATAAGATTACAGTTCAATTGTTTTTGAACAATGTTTTGAAAAACTTTGGAAAATTGATGTACTTTATTAAAAAAAAAAAAAAAAAACACTAACGCTTAGCACGGCACGGTGGCGTAGTGGTTAGCGTTAAGGTTCTGGTTTCAATCCCGGGGTCAGCCGTAGGGCCTTTCTGTGTAGAGTTTGCATGCTCTCCCTGTGTTTGCGCGGGTTTCCTCCGGGTGCTCCGGTTTCCTCTCACAGTCCAAAAGTATCCGATATAGGTTAGTTGGCAACTCTAGATTGGCCCCGTAAGCTGTTACTAAGAGCGTGATTGTGTGAGTGTGTGTACCCTGAAGTGAGTGTGTTGGCACCTGCCCAGGGTTGGTCCCACACTTTCAGCCTTAGCCTTAGTTCCTGGGATAGGCTCCAGTCCCCACGTGACCCTGGTTGGGATTAAGCGGTTCGGATAATGAATGAATGAATGAAAGTTCATTTTTAAGCATAATTTCCATTAAAAAATATGTGCTCTCTCTCTCTTTCTCTATGTATATATATATAATATAGAATTTATTAAAACCTTAGTGTGTAATTGTACGTCTTAAATCTTTACGCAAATTACGCGTAAGGTGCGAGTGATTGTGTGAGTGTGTGTGTCCTGTGGTGTGGATAATGAATGAATGGATATCACAGATGGTAAACAATCTGTGTGGGTGACAATGTGTGAAGTTAAAGATGTGTCCAGGGTTAGGGCTTCTTAGGGGACGGCTAACATAAGCACAAAAATGCATTGATAGACAAATTGCAGGTTTTATGTGAAAACTAAAATGGGGTAAAAGTGGGATTTTGGTTACTAAGGTTAAGATTAGGGCTAGGATTAGGTGTAGCATTATTTATGGGAGTCACTGGTAAACAGTATCTCCATCACTACCACCATGGGTCCTTCAGCAAGTTGCTCCAGAGAGGCCGTCACTAAAATCAGGAAGTGGAAGTGGCTCTAGATAAGAGGGTCTGCAAAAAAGCTGTAAATGTAAATGCAGCAGACTTGCTTCCAGTGGGGTCACAAGCAGGTCTGTTCTCCTCTTCCTGTCTCGCGGCACAGGAAAGGGCCGTGTGGAGGTCGAGGTGACTCCTGCTGCTTTAGCCGTAACGTGCCTACATATTACATCAGCATCTATTAGACCTCTGACTCTTTAGGGAAAGCCGCGGAGGAACGAGGGGCCTCAGAGTGGAGGTTTGCTCCCCCTTTCATTAGGCCTAGTCTCAGTTTACACACACGGTACAGGTTCCACTCACTCTCTTATACTTACTACAAACGAAAGGCCAAAATAGGTCACACCTAGGGCCGGGCCATACCACCTCAAATCAATTTCATGATTAATTGAACATTTTACCTTGATTATGATTACTGAACGATTATTTTTAGTATTATTATAATTGTTTTTTGTTTTGTTTTTAAATTACAGTTCACTGTATAGGTTTACACTTTAAAGAGTCACCTGACAAACGTTCTCTAGGAAAAGTATTAACAGAATTCGTTATTAAAAAAAAAAAAAAAAGCAGAATTAGAAAAAAAATAAATGAGTAATTGTGATGGGCAATTACAGATTCTGAAAGTCGGTTTGATTTAATCTTCTGGAATCTGGAATTCACTCCCCAGACATTTTACTCCACGCTGCTGATTCACTGCCGAGCTTCAAATACTCAGCACTCAATCGGTTAAGAAGTCCAACATTCAGTGCGGCAGACGCATTGTCGGGCGTAATCCAAACCATTTATCAACGGCTAATCAATATGACAAGTAGAAAAGAAAACCTCAAAATATTTGCCTATAGGAATTTCATAGGTGTGGAGAAAGAGAAAATATTTAAAATGATTTAAAAGATAAAGGCAAATGTAAACCCCTGTGCTGTTTTCACTGAGGGAGAGAAAGAGAGCAAGGGAGAGGGGGAGATTTAGCGTAGCCTCTTTAAAAGAGAAATAAGTAGAGCATGTGTCTTAATATATCAAAGCTTTATCTTCGGCAGAGCGAGGAACGGCGAACGAGTGTGAAGATTGTGGTGACATCAGTGGTCCTCTGGAGGCGACTAGCGCCCCTTCGCCACGCCTTATTGTCTCCGTTTTTCCTTTTTAGAACAGGAAAAGTGGCCGATGTAATTGATATGAGATTTAGGGGGTATATTTCAGTGTAATTAGAGTCTTGATAATTGGGCTAATTAGATATAATTGTTATACGAGTCTGAGTTTGATTAAAACAGGTTTCCCCAAAACGAGGGAAGGGAAAAAACGGAGGAAAAATATTTAGTTGGCAGGATAACAATGCGGCCGACGCAAACGCAGGGAAGAGACGATTAATTACAGAGAAAACATGTCAGAAGAGGCGAGAGATGAACGAACACACACACACACACCGCTACAGACATACAAACAACAAGAAAACAGACACCACCTGCACACTCATAAGAACACACTCAAAAGTACAGGTTAAGACCAATAAACTACGGATATGCGCACACACACACACACACACACACACACAGAATCATACTTAAATAATACTGCGCCTAATCCTGACCTTAACCTCAGTTTTTTTAAAAATAAATCCTGGAACTTTTCTATTAAAAACATACAAAGGCACCAAAATCTGACATCTCCCATGTTCTATATTTAGGACAAATACACAGACATTTTGGCACCCTTATTGACCAGCATAAATACACACATATACACGTGTAAATACAAAAACATATATAAACATATTAAAATATGTGAATATTATATTAAAAAATATTTAAATGTGTTATATAGTTTTAAAATATTTTATTATACAAAAATGTATTAAAATGTCCTCACAAAACAGCGTAATCTCTCATATTGACATGAACTGTTACAGTGTTTTAAGAACATTCATTCTATATTTTGATATATTTTTTAATCCTACTCCTAATCCTAATTTTTTATCTTATTATATGATTTCTTTATCTTACTCTGTTGTTAACTTGTACTTTCTAAATTCCACCTTTTGATGTGCACAGTTTTAGGATCGTTCAAGGTACATTTCTCTACATGTTGTACTTGTGTAACTGTTTTATATGAAAATAAACCATCTTGAATCTTGTCCGATATTTAGGGGACAATCAAGCACTCACAAATATCTTAAACACACACACATACACATACACAAAACACCACACTTGGGACCCAAGCCATACTAATTTTGAGAAACCTAAATATAGATTCCAACATAGATATTTAATAAACTAGAATTCCGTTTATTGTTTTCCTGTTCTTTTAAAGCATGGTGACTGTATCACAGATCATTTAAAATAATATTGACTAATGTGTCTAGAGACATTTCCAAATATTCCTCAAACTAAATCCGCCCGGCTTTGAGGTCTTTGAGGCCTCAGTGAAAACTCGATACCAGGATACAAACCAGAGAAGCTTGTCTCTCCGCTGTGAGAAGTGAGACGCTGTAAAGATATGCAGGCATAAAGCTCTTCTAATTCTCTTTCAACTGTGTGTGACCAGTAATCAGAGCGGGGCCGCACTGCTACAGAGACTGGGTCCTGACTCGCAGGGAGGATGGCAACACTTCATCCGGCATCGCCGACGTGATTAACAAAAGAAAGGCAAAATCAAGCGCGAGAGCTGCGTCTCTAATGAGGCGTCTCTGAAAAGTCCTGAACCTCTGCTTGGCACGAGAAGTGCATCTCTTTCCTTTGATTTCTTCAACTACATTTGTGATGAAGGTGGCGAACACACACACACACACAAACTCACACACACAAACACACATCAAGTAAGGTGTAAGGTCATAACGTGGCTTTCATGTTCTCTTCAAACAGATATCAACCGTACGGGAGCAGCCCCTAACATCGTTCCTCTCTCTCTTTTCCCCTCTTTCTTTTTTTTTTCCTTTTCATTTCTCTCTCCGCTGACTGCGATTGTCAATACTTGCACTTCGGAGCATTGTGTTTGTTCTTTGAAATTGTAATTTATGGTTTACGGATATTACCCCGGCATGGACGTTTCGGGAAAGTCGCATTTGAGGTTAGCAACCAACAGCTCACTTTTTGATATGTAAATCCGAGAGAGGATAAAAAAAAATGGAGGAGAGGATAATGAAGCTCAAAGCTAGAGAGAGAGGGAGAGAGAGAGAGAGAGAGAGGAAGAGAGAGAGGGAGAGAAGCGTCTCTGCCCCATACAGATAAACTTCAAATATAAAGCAGTATTGGTGCGATCCTCTCTCGGAGCGCTCGATGTCTTTTAAGCGAATGCCAGGAGCTTTTTTGCTAACTGCTGCTCCGCACTAGGTGCAGTTTTGGTTCTTCGCGCGGTGCGAGACTTGAAAAGTTAGACTCCGCGGTCTCGGGAGCCATTTGATGGATGAGTTGTTCTTTTGTTCTTTTTTTGCCGTTGATTTTGACTACATGGAAGAGCATCACAAAGCCTTTTTTGTACTTTTTTGTTCACGGGTCAAATTATTTTAGCAAACACTCGGGGTCCTAATTTCGGCCTGCTTCAGCATGTTGTGCTACTGTAAAGTTGGCTGTTGTGAGGCTTGAGCACAGGCCAGTGTTGTGTGGATCTACGCGACAGCACTTTCATAAGTGAACGGTGATGATCTGCGTTAACTGTGCAGCTGTACTTTCAGCATGAGGCTAAAGCGGCACCAGAGTGAACCTTCATCACAGTCTGGTCTCCAGTGATTCTCTAGATGGCAGTAATATTCCTCAATCATCACCAAAACCCCGTGCAACTTGGCACTAACGCCACAGAGGAGTGAGGAGAGGAGAGATACGGTGCGGTTAGGAGGAGAGGAGAGAGAGGAAACAAGCGGAGAGAGGAAAAGAGAGGTGAGGCGCGGAGAGGAGAGAGGAATAGAGGAGAGATAAGGTGCGGATAGGAGGAGAGAGAGAAAACAAGGGGAGAGCGGAAACAGAGGAAAGGATAGAGGGAGCAAGAGGAGACAGTAAAGGAGAGGAGAGATAAAGAGGAAGTGAGGTTGGGAGGAGACAAGAGGGGAAAAGACGTGAGGTTAGGAGGACACGAGAGGAGAGCAAAGGAGAGAAGAGAAAGAGGATGTGAGAAAAGAGAGAAAGGATGAGAGAGAGGAGAAAAGAAACAAGGGGAGAGAAGAAAAGAGGAGAGAGAAAAGAAAAGGACAGGAGAACAGAGATGTGAGATAACGAGGAGAGAAGACGATGGAGAGAGAAGATGTGTGTTTAGGAGGAGAGGACAGCGGAGGAGAGACGAAACAAGAACAGAGGAAAGGAGAGAAGATGTGAGGTTAGGAGGAGACTAGGGGAGTGAAAAAAGAGGTTAGGAGGAGAAGAGAAGAGAAGACGGGAGTGAAAAGAAAAATTAGGAGAAGAAAAGAGGGGAGTGAAAAGAGAGGTTAGGAGGACAAGAGAAGAGAAGAAGGGAGTGAAATGAGAGGTTAGGAGGACAAGAGAAGAGGGGAGTGAAATGAGAGGTTAGGAGGA
>JAVGVS010001571.1:0-18534 GCA_032718565.1 Distichodus sexfasciatus
ATCTGACCTCAGTATCTCCAGTGTACAGTGTGGATTCTCCAGTCCAGTAGAGAGCAGCTTCACTCCTGAATCCTGCAGATTATTACCACTCAGGTCCAGATCTCTCAGACTTGAGGAGTTTGAACTGAGAACTGAGGCCAGAACTGAACAACTTTCACCTGTCAGATAACAATACTGCAGACTGGGAGAGAAACGATGAGATATTAGAACACTGTCATCACACGCACACACACACACAGCATGTGCACAGTGATAATGATGATGATCTGACCTCAGTATCTCCAGTGTACAGTGTGGATTCTCCAGTCCAGTAGAGAGCAGCTTCACTCCTGAATCCTGCAGATTATTATAACTCAGGTTCAGATCTCTCAGACTTGAGGAGTTTGAACTGAGAACTGAGGCCAGAACTGAACAACTTTCACCTGTCAGACTACAACGGTGCAGACTGGGAGAGAAAGGATTAGATATTAGAACACTGTCATCACACACACACAAACAAGAACACCACACACACACACAGTGAGACGTAACAGCAGAGTGTGATAACAATAAGCATGTAATTAATGATTATCATCAGTATCATGAAGTGTGAAATTACAACAAAGTGCAGTAAGACATTTATGAATGAAAACACTCACACAGCTTTTCTGGATGCTTTGACCACTGGCAGCAGCCTCATAAGACATTCATCTGATGGTGCAAATTTACTCAGGTTAAACACATCCAGATCCTCTTCTGAGTTCAGCAACACAAACACCAGAGCTGACCACTGAGCAGGAGAGAGACTGAGTCCACGTAAACGAAGGTACTGCCCTCTCTTCAGGTATGTTTGTACTTCCTGCACTAGTGAGTGATCATTCAGCTCATTCAGACAGTAGAACAGATTGATAGATTTCTCTGGAGATGGATTCTCCCTGATCTTCTCCTTGATGTACTTCACTGTTTCCTCTTTAGCATGAGAGCTGCTTCCTGTCTGTGTCAGGAGGCCCGATAAGAGAGTCTGATTGGACTCCAGTGAGAGACCCAGGAGAAAGCGCAGGAAAAGGTCCAGGTGTCCATTCTCACTCTGTAAGGCCTTGTCCACTGCACTCTTCAGCAGGTCAGACACTGAGGACTTGTGGAGAAGACCAGAGAGGCCAGTGGTTTGTTTTTCTACATTTCTCTTGTTGGAGCTGAAGGAAGTAAAACATAGAGAGCAGCCAGAAACTCCTGAACACTCAGGTGCACAAAGCTGAACACCTTCCCCAGGTGCAGTCCAAACCTCCTCCCTGAAGATCTGGGTACACACTCCTGAGTACACTGACGCTTCTCTCACATCAATGCCACACTCTCTCAGCTCTTCCTCATAGAAGATCAGGTTGCCTTTTTCCAGCTGTTGGAAAGCCAGTTTTCCCAGTGCCAGAACACTCTCTCTAGTCTGATCAGGGTCCGGCTCACATTTCCCGTGGTACTTCTGACCCTTGTGTTTGATCTGGTAGATGAGGAAGTTTGTGAACATTTGAGTCAGAGTCTTGGGGATCTCTCCACTCTCTGCTTCAGTCAACATTGTCTCTAGAACAGTGGCTGCAATCCAACAGAAGACTGGGATGTGGCACATGATGTAGAGGCTTCTTGATGACTTGATGTGTGAGATGATTCTATTGGCCAGATTCTGCTCCCTGATCCTCTTCCTGAAGTACTCCTCTTTCTGAGGGTCACTGAACCCTCGTATTTCTGTTACCTGGTCAACACACTCAGGAGGGATCTGATTGGCTGCTGCTGGTCGAGTAGTTATCCAGAGGAGAGCAGGGGGAAACAGATTGCCCTTGATGAGATTTGTTAGCAGCACATCCACTGAGGCTGATTCTGACACATCCCATAAACCCACATTGTTGTGGAAATCTAGAGGAAGTCGACACTCATCCAGACCATCAAAGATGAACATGACTTTGTAGACATCATTGTCTATTGATCTTAATCCTTTCATTTCTGGGAAAAAGCCATGAAGGAGCTCCATCAGACTGAGGTGTTTCTCCTTCATCAAGTTCAGCTCCCTAAAAGGAAGTGGGAATATGAAGATGACGTCCTGATTTGCTTCTCCTTCAGCCCAGTCCATAATAAACTTCTGCACTGAGACGGTTTTTCCAATTCCAGCAACTCCTTTAGTCAGCACAGTTCTGATGGCTTTGTCTTTAAAGAGGTCGTTGCATCTGATGGGTGTCTCCTGTATTGCTGGTCTCCTGGACACTGTCTCAATCTGTCTCACCTCATGTTGATTATTGACCTCTCCACTGCCTCCCTCTGTGATGTAGAGCTCTGTGTAGATCTCCTTCAGAAGAGCTGAGGCTCCATGCTGGGAGAATCCGTCATTAACTCTTTTACATTTCTCCAGCAGTTTGGATTTGAGTTTGTGTCGATGCACATTGACGAGCTCTAATATATAGAAACACATCAAATCAAAAGTGTTTTACTGTCTGTTCATTAACAACAATATCAAACTGAGAGAATGTACAGTTATTGATGTTATGATAGCTTTTGCACTTTAACCCCTGACCACATCTGTGTCCTTCCTCTACAGTTAAACTGGTATAATAATGGCATGTTGCAGAGCTCTTACTGCTCAGTAGTGTGTTAGCGAGGTCTGTCTGCTTCATGTTCTTCAGCACGTTCAGTGTGATCTTCATCAGCTCCTCTCTGACACTGCTCTGATCCTCCTCATCCTCCACCTCTCTCTCAGAGCATGCTGGGTAATCTGGACTCAGGATCTTCTTAAATCTCTCCAGCTCCTTCTTCAGCAGGGAGATGACTTTGTGCTCCAGCTCCTTATTAGGAACAAAGCAGAAATATTATAAAAACATTGGAATAATCTTTGAAAACTCTAAACAAGATGTCCACACATATACAGTAACACACACCTTGAATATGGACTCCAAATGATTTCTGTGCTTCATCACTGATTTCTTCTTTTGAAAACTGTAGGAAATGTAAAGAACACTGGGCCTCATTCAACAACCATTCTTATGAAATTTATTCTCAAAATCCACTCACACATTTTAAACATAATCTTCATATTTCAGATTTAAACTTGAACTGCAATTACTCAAGAGCGCACGTACATGCTTTTGAGTGTCAAAATCAGAGATTTCTTCAGTTCTACAGTTACTGTTCTATTACAGCATCACATTTTGATCAACACAAATGTTTTACTCTCTCCAGATCTGTTTTTGTTTTTAACCACAAGAAACACCACTCTGTAAATGTACAAGTCTTCTGTCAGAATAGGGCTGGGCGATATGGACCAAAAATCATATCTCGATATTTTTTGGTAAATGGCGATATACGATATATATCTCGATATTATTTTGTCCTGTGACATTATTTTGTTCTGTGAAGTAATAACTAAAAACAATTCTGGGTCAAAGCCACATGCACCAACTGTAACAGGAGCACTTTTATTAAAAACACACTAAAATATACATTAAATAAAAATAAAATGTAAATATAACAGATACAGAGCAAAAAGAACAAGTGTCAAAGTGTTTCCTCTTTAACAATAACCTGTACAAACAAAACTGACTGAACGAAATTGTTCAACTCCTGGTCAGTGTATCCTGTGCAAATCTGAAATAACAAGTCAAATAGTGAGAAAATAAATAACAACAAGCTAGGACAACTCACAATCGTCGGTAATCTGCTTTGTGCGTGAGGACATTTAACACGTCGAGAGGAAAAAGACATTCGAGAGAGGAAAAATACAGTTCGTGCGCAATATTATCACAACCGCGCACTCAATTCTTGATTTTGTGGCAAGCCATTTTGGGCGCTCTAGTTTTGGAATTAATGTGACGCCATAGTGAGGCGGAGCAGCCAAGTTGTGACAGACAGGTAGATGGAAAAAGAAGTGATCTGCCAGACCTCTTAGTATAATTTTACCGCAACATAAACTATATCGATATAAATGATATTGTGTAATCCTATATCATATGAAAATATATCGATATACTTTAAAAACTCTATATATTGCCCAGCCCTATGACAGAACCACTTTCTAACAGCTGTGTCTCAGGATGTGCACATGACATCCATTTTATTATATTTATGTCATCTTGTCAACAAGATGTTCAACAGCAGCGCATGGCTCTGATTTATAAATATAAACATTAACATTCAATTGACCTCTGCAGTGTCATTATGATTTCACTCCAGAATAAAATTCCACAGTTATTTATTCATTTTCCAAACTGTCCAATAACTCCTAATGAGGGTCACAGGGTACAGAGCCTATTCCAGAACTGAGCCTGTCTTTACCTCAGATCAGCAGAACTGTCTCTCTCTCTGAATTCAGGAGGATTACGCATTGAGCAGTCACTCTTCATGGACACACAGCTGGGTTCAGGTGAATCTGATCTCTTATTCAGACTTAAGCAAAAAATAATAAGCATCATGTGAACATCCATTTAATGTGATGTTTTATATTCTATATATTAACACTGCACATATTAGATAAACTGTAATGAAGTGTTAAAGACTTTGCTTTAAGTTTTAAGTGTGTAAAATGATTTTTGTACAGATTTTTGATGTTCTCTCACCTCTCTGTTTTCCTTGTGTGTTGTTCTCCAGAGAGACTCATTTTGGAGGTCATGTCTCACCCTGCAGTTTGTACAGTGTCACTTCACAATAAAACTCTTTCCTCAAATATCACTCTGCCTAACCAGTTTGTCCACCTTCAGAAAACACGGTGCCTCATGTGAGATGAGATTTGCACTCAAACAGAATTTTACACTGAACTGTTTCTACATCGGTGCAGATTCACATCATGAATAAACTCCAGCTCATATTCACATCATCACTGTACTTTTCATCTGAAGAGTTTGATGTTAAAATGAATAAGAAGTGAGTAAAACTCAAGCGTGTTAAATACCTGAAGGCCTCTGGTCACTCTGGAGCTAAATCAGAAGTCCAGTGATGGACTCGGTCAGTCTCCCACACCAGCACAGTATCCGTGTAGACAGTCGCTTCTGATCCAGTCTGGGATGTTAAAAGTTTAGTGGAATGTGTAAATAAGAGTTTAAAAGCTGTAATGTGCTGCTGCTTTACCCACACCGAGCTACTGAGAAAAGTTTCACTTTCACTTTAACTGGTTTGAACTGGTTTATCTACCAGGAGCAGGTGAGGGGGCGGAGCTCTGCGTGACATAAACATGTGCTTTCACAATAATGGCCAGTGAGTTAAAAGTCGGGTATTGAATTCCACAGAGTGAGAAACATGTAAAATTGTAGAGCTGTACAGCAGTAGGTGCAGTTCTAATATTAAAATAAGTGAGTGACTAGTAATAAAAGGTGGAGTGTGTTGTGTCTGTGCAACAATATTGCATAGGTTGTAGATGTAGATGTTTGGCAAATGAAATCAACACCCTGCAGATTCCAGACTAGTCTCTTTATTATATTGTTCTTCAATCTCGTCCAGCTCCAGAGCAGCTTTTCTCCTCATTTAGTTGTTACAGGAGGCGCAGACGGTCACGGTTGTGTCACCTTCGCCTGCCTGCACACGCTCCCGATCCCCTTGGTCTTCAGTCTCCGGTTGTATGTTGACTTCGTGCTCACCTTCTTAGTAGCTCACTCCCCGTTTAGGCCTCTCCCATGGTTATTATTTATTTAACTTCTGTCTTGTTACTTTTGCTTTATTCAACCCCGCTCGATTCGGGATCAGATTGTGCTCGTCTCCATCATTCCTAGAGTTGTGAGTTCGATGTCTGTTTGTTACCTTGACGCCTTTCGTATGTTTTGCGTCACCTCCTATCCCTGTGGATTTTTCTCCTTGGCTCGTGCGCTCTAGTAATCCTGTCAATTTTTCACTGTGGAGTACGCAGTCGGATTGTACTCTCTCGCTTTTCTGGATGGACGTCGCGTCTCGAGTTTTCTTGGAACGTTTCTGTTGGTGGGAGCACGAGCCAGAGATTGGTTTTTGTCTGGACTAAGTTTACCTTTTGTCTCTTCCATGTTTTCGGACTTGAGTTGTTTTTCATTAAAGAAATGCAGCGCGTCCTCTCCTTGATCCTACTAACACCATGGCACAGACACACCTCCTGTCAACATTTTAACCAGTGACTCCAAATAAAACTATTCTTATCCAGCTCATAACAACATATTCTCCGGTGTGGGAAAATGGCCAATTCAACTGATTTGGTTGGTTAATGCTGACCTCTCTCTCTCTCTGTTATAAACTACACATTTCTAAGTTACAGTAAAACTGTTTTGCTTTGTGAACACTGACTGTATTGATGCTGTTCTTAAAGCTGACTTGCTGTGAATCCTCAGTTCCACCATTGACCGTCTATAAAATTTTACTCTCTGGTTGATGATTTAGCCTGTGCTAAGATTCTTAATTGAAAAGTAAATTCTGTAAAATGATGTATGTAAGTGGGTATTATACTTGAAGAAAAAGTGAAGCAAGGCCCGTGAAGATGATTATTAATAAGATTATTAATTTTATGTTGCGTGCTCAGTGTCAGGGAGGATCACTACAACATCTACCAGAGGAAACAAACAACTCATTTACAGCTGAACTTGAGCCTTGTCTGAAGTTTAGTAAGAGCTAAAGTCATTAAGATATTAAATACTTAGTATCTTAGTTACTTTTTACATTTCCATATTGTGCTTCCTACACAGTTAAAAAAAATCGTAAATTTGACAGTGAAATAATGTAAAATAGCGACGGTAAAAAAGTAACATAAATTATATTAAATTACTGTTAAATTAAAAATGAAATATTGTTTATTAAAAAACAGAAATATTTGATCATTTGTACATTATTTTAAGTCTTTAAATACAATATTTTACTGTAAAAGGTATGCAATCAGCTGATTCAACAGCAGATAACTTAGAAACTGTACAGTAGAATCATATTTTCCACAGAATAAGGCTGTTACACACATGTATTTTTTGTATTATTCACAGTGGCTCATACACACGAAGAAAACAAGAATGTATGTATTTATTTTGAAGAAATATGCTGTACATTTAACACATGTATTGTGCTTTCTCCAATAATCTCACTTTAAAGACTTCTTTCTCACCTTCTTTTAAGTGACTGAATATTTTTTGTGTTCACAGTAACAAATTACGTTGCCCCACAATGAAAACTATATGAAGAAACCATTAGGTTATTATTATCCAACTTCAGTGAGACATAAAAGTGAGTTAATGAATCTTTGATATGTTTAAAATGCATATTTAAACAAAGGTAGCTGCAATATAAAATATACTAAAAATACATATAAAGTATTAAAATGTATTTGAATTTTTGTCAGGGCCCAGTGGTTTTATTGGATATTCGGAAACGGAAATGAGCAGCGCACTTTTCCATGCAATTGGTGGTCTTTTGTGTTCAGAAGCCATCAGCATGGCACTGCTCTTTTGATTTTGGCTCCGTGCAAAGGTTTTAGGGTAAACAAAGCAACTAAACACTGTGTAAACTGAAAATATTTCATCTTGCTTACATTATTTTTATTATTGCCTAGAGAAAAAATATTGTCGTTCTGTAAGTTAAAATAAAATACGCTAACCTACATTTTTACCTATTTAGTGAGAAATGGCAATATATTATTCTATTATTAGTCAAAATTAAATCTTCATTTACATACCACATTTCTAAAAAAATACAAGAACTGCTCAGTTAACAAAATCAGTGATTTACGTAGGCATTTTGAAACTCATGCAGCAACTGAGCAATATCATCATGCCTTACATAGAGGTCCAAATATATTGGAAGAAAGTGAAACTGACGTGCAAAATTTTGGTGACCTGTATCTCAGCAATGTTTGCTTGCTGAGGTGTCAGCATGACACGAGGCGAGGTCACAGTGCAAGCCATTTATTAACAGATACTGACAAAACATAGAACATAAACGGGCACAAGGGCCACAAATCAAACAGACCACTTTCTCTGGAACTTGTAACCACAAACGCAGCACGCCGACATGGAAAGGGTAATGTGAGGGTGGACCAACAAGAAACACTGGGAACACTGAACTTATAAAGGGGAAGGGAAACGATGAACAGGATTAACGAGACGAGGGAAAACCAACCAGAAAATAATCAGAATGAACCAATGACGGAAAACCAATAGAAACAGGGGGCTGGACTGAAACAAACAAGAACCAGGTGAGGGTACTAATAAACTGTGATCACCAGTGAGAGACAATAGGAAGCTGGGACTTAGACTTTGACAGACAGCACAGGACAAAACTCAAAACCAGGACAATGGCAGCATCTGCTGGCCGCTAACAAAAGTCCAGGGGGGTCATGACAGAAATTACAAGGAAATTTTCTTCTTCCAGCCCCTACAATACAGAGTATTGTAGAAGAGATTCAGAATATTCATAGTTTAGGACAGACATACAGTATATTTTAAGTAAATTAAGTCTGCTTTTAAAGAGTGATTTGTCTTTAGCAGATAAGGACATACTGTGGATGATGTTTGCAAGTTATTACAGTTTTAACATTCACTATCCAGTGGAACTGGGATCCACGCTGGAGTTCCTGCAAAGGTAGAATTTATTTAACATTACACTTTATATTTATCACACTTTATCATTTATATTTGTGTGGCATTTATTAAAACACGTCGGTCTTAATACATAATTAACTGTGTTACATCTAGATGAACATGCGTCTCTGGAATATTAGAGAAACAAGATGAATAGAGAAATGGCAAACGCCCAACTAGAATTGTGGCTCTTTATATATATAGTTTTGTGCAAAGTATGTACAAGTGTATTTCCAAAAGGAACAAGCGTGGACAGTACAACTGGAAAGAGGTTCAGGTTGGGCTGGCAGACGGCACCAAAACAAAACGTCCCTAACCCTTTAACCTCTAACCTAACTCTGGGGAAAAACAAAAACCTGACTGCCTACTGTCATGGTGCGTGGGCAAACCAAGGCGAGTGGACGCACTGAAGGGAAGAGAAGTAGGGTTTATTGGAGTAAGCAGAACGAAAGAGGAGAAACAAGGCAAATGGGCAGGGAAAACTAAAGTCCAAAAATACTCAAACATAAACACAGTCACAAATGAAATGAGACCCGGGCTCCCAGTCTGCTGCGATAGGTAACGGGGAAGAGCCTCCGTGAGCCAGCCGCAGTAGCGAGGTCCTCACGCTCTCAGACTCACGAGGCAAACTGACACGATCCAGATACTGTAAACACTCGGCGTCTGACCGGAGAGAGGTTTAGTGGGAGCCGCGAGTCTGGGGAGAAGCAGAGAAGAGCGCGAACATCCAACTGAACGCAAAACACGCCAACGAGTAAACGAGGCCACCGTAAATCCACACACGAAATATGAGGGAGAAAGACACAAAGCGGGTCGGGGCCGACTGCCTTAAATAGCGGCGAAAACAAAAGACTAATCAGTGCGCGCCCCAATTCCCAAAACGAAAGTAGCAAAGCACAGCTGCGACGAATAATGAACACAGGGGTGCTCGAAACCGATCCTAACCTACTAGGTAGGGGGCACGAAGTGAGACAACAAACACGGAAGAGGGGTGCGCTTTAAACAGGGAGTGAACTACTCGCGAGGGCACGAAGTGAAGACAGCGAGAACCTGGAAGTGGGGAGGTAGCTAGCGGGGAGGATAAGCGCGCCGGCAACACACAAGGAGGAACAGACACAAGGGGAACGGCACCGAAAGTTTGTTTGTTGTGCTTTCGGATATAGACACTTTTGTGAGGGGTTACATGTTTTGGAAAAGTAAGAATCTTTTGCAGTGCTTGTTCACACAGAATGGATTTAAACTGAATGTTGACGCAGATGTGGCCTAATAAATTTAGTGGTTCTCAGTGGTAGTTAAAAATCCATTGCCCTCCAGTGAGTTTTTGTACCAGACGCCATAATTTATTTTTGTTTTTATCTGTGTCAGCATACATTGTTACTGAAGAAAGACTGTGTGACATAAATTTCAGATCTGATGTCCTGCTACTTCAGGGTTGCCGCAGGGTTGTAAAAGGTAGTAAATAAAATTAGGCCAAATAAAGGCCAGTAAAAAGTAGTAAAGGTCATCTGACGAGGTAGTAAATTTTCGAACCTACATCCAACTGGGCCTATGCGTTTTTCAATTTGTGTAACTTACGTGCAGGCCTATCTCCTTAAATTACTAAACTTGCGTGAAGTTATTTTTATGTTGCCAGTAGGACCTGAGTGATAGGAATGATGTCACGTGTACCTCGCGCGCGTTGAATCAATTTGGTTTCCCGGTATGGCGTCACATCAGTGCCAAAACTAGAGCGCGCGAAATCGCTTGCCGCAAAAAATTCGCGGGCGTAAATTTCAAAGTCCCTTGCTTTCATGTTCATCATATCTGATGCAAGTAATTGCAAGTGTTTATTGTGAGATATGTCATTGTTTTATGGAGTTATTTCGTGACTAATAACTCGCTGTTTACCATATCTTAAACCCGTGCCTCAGTCACGTCTAGTGGAATAGCGCCATCTTGTGGATTGTCCTAGAATAACTGCTCTAATTATTTGCACAGACGTGTTAAATTGCCTTAATTTGTATTTTAATTTATACTCGAAAGGATTGTTATTGCATGATAATTGTTTGTACATGTTATTTAATAATTTACTCATGTAAGATTATTCTTGTATTCTGTACCAGAACCACAGTTTTTACCATCAGTAAATGCTTTACGGAGATTCTGGAGTCTGGGGTGAATTCATTGAGTTGGACGTCATTATACAGTTCTGACCGACTGTGTGCAGGGGTTCGAATCTACCCGAATCAGTATTAAGACTTGACACTCTGTTATAGCCCTAATTGAACCACTTAGAAATTTGTTTCAAATTCCAATGTGTGGCTGTTCCTTCTAAAGGTCCAGTCTGTCTTTTAATTGTTATGCAATTGTTTTTTTTTTTTTTGACATATTGAGTAAAACCTATGGACCAAGGCCTGTTGTGACATCTTGATTAATCCAACTCCTATGGCAGAGTTCCTTTATACTTAAATGTAGCTCACTCGCTTGCGCTAACACACACACACACACACACTCACATAGACCTACAGAGCCCCTTTCTCTCTCTCTCTCTCTCTCTCTCTCTCTCTCTCTCTCTCTCTCTCTATTTGGCCAGTTTTTGTGTCCAGTGTTGAAGTTAAGTTATAATTACCTCGTCAAATTGTGAGGAAATATGTTATTAATTCGTTTTGGAAAGATATTTTATTACTTTACTCATCACTTTACTTCACACTTTACGCTGCTACAGTTGAAGCTTGAAGTCGTGCTTGTAGTAAAAAATATTGTGAAGGTAGCAAAAAAAGTTAGTAAATTCAACTTAAGAATCTCTGCACAACAAAGGAAGTAATTCCTATAAACACATTAATTACATTATTCAAAACATAAACACGTTAGCGCTCGCGACTCTCATGTGGAACTCTCATGTTCTAACTTTTTCCTCAACTGGCATTTTAGTTGATTTCATTTAATAAATTAATTAATTTGTTTCTTGTTTTAACACAGAAGGTGCAGTTATATTACCATTATCTATATATATAATCTGAAAGAAAATTAATATTGATATTTCTTTAGTGGGGTGTCCTAACTTTTTCATATGACTGTAGCTTCCAGTAGGGTCTGAAGGAAAAATGTGTGTAAATTAAATGTTATATTTCTTATACTTCTAACTATTTATTAGATTTGCAGCTTTCAATGTAAACGTTTACATTACGTACAAACCTCATAGCGGTGGCTTTCAGAATATTCTGGGGGTGAGTTACAAACTCATATTAATCCTACAACATGACATATATCACTGACTAAACATGGGTTTGGTTGAAATATATATATATGTAATGTATAATATTAAATATGGAAGCTTTTAGTTAATTTGATATGTGTAATATCAGGAATGCTCCACTCACTTTTTTAACCACTGGGTGGTGATGTTGGCTTAAAAATGTTATGTTCTTTTGACAGGATCAATTTTAAGCCTGTAAATTGTCTCGTAAAACTAAAATGATAACGTCCACCGTGCAGGATGGGATATTTTAGGGGTTACATTTGATTTGTGGCACTTTAAACAACACTAAACTGTAGTTGAGACACTTACATTTGAATGTAAAATGTGTTATATGTCAGGTGTCAAAGTGATGGAAACTGTGTAATTTTAAGAGCTGAAAATGCCTTTAATGCCTTTAATGGGATATTTTAGGGGTTACATTTGATTTGTGGCACTTTAAACAACACTAAATTGTAGTGATGGAAACTGTAATTTTAAGAGCTGAAAATGCCTTTAATGCCCCTGGAGGATGAGCATGTAAAACATATGTAGAAAGCTAAATGTAATAACACAGTATGTGCAAGAGGTTTGTAAAATGTTGTAACTGCAGTTATAAAGCTGAAGCAGAGTTTTGTCTGATGTTTATCGTGAGTTAAAATAAATAAAAATCTTTTACATACATATTTTCATACATTCATTTTCCGAACCACTTAATCCCAACCAGGGTCGCGGGGGGACCAGAGCCTATCCCGGGAACTACGACTGTGCAGGTGCCAACACACCACAGAACACACACACCTTACGGGGCCAATTTAGAGACACTCATTAACCTATATTGCATGCTGTTGGATTGTGGAAGGAAACTGAAGCACCCGGAAGAAAACCCACGCGAACACAGGGAGAGCATGCAACTCCACACAGAAAGACCCCATGGCCAACTCGGAGCTCGAACCCAGGACCTTCTCACTGTGAGGCGGCAGTATTAACCACTGCACCACCGTCCTGCCCTACAGTTTCATTGTCTGAAAATTAATATTTTTAAGCTACTTCTGATTAGTAGTGTTGTAGAACTACCAGGCATTTTGCCTTGTTTACTAATTAGTGTTTTAATAACTCAGAATCCCTTTAACTTACAGAAACCATACACATGTAACGGAGTTAAAATAATATTAGTTAAATTCATGCATAAATTGGGAAACACGCCATTGGTTGTTGCACCGCGCTCTATCACGTTCGTTATATCAGGGGGCGGCGCTATGTATTAGCCAGCAGTTTCACGAAGCTCCGCTGCTTTGATGATCGCTCCGTCTTACTAACAGAGTTTTGATTGTTTTCGAGCACAAAGCTCAACCTTTATATATCAGCTTTCTTGTAAACTCTGAACCTCTGTATATTTCATTTTAAGACTGACATGCGTCATCATTGAGCTGTCAATGAACCAACCTTTGGTCCTGTATGTTTCAGGTATGTGTTTTATTCGGTTTTTGTCATGTTCTGTGTGTAAATCGTTAGCCGCTAGCATTAGCACACGTGCTGAACTGTTGCGTCATTGGAGTTGCGTTTTCTGTTCTTTCTTTTTGTTATACAAAAATATTGGTCACTTGAGTTTACGGTTTCACTGCATTAATGTGATTCTAAAGGAGTACAATTTTGTATTTTATTTTTATTATGTATGTTTTATTCAGATTTATGGCCACTGTATGTTCACATGCGCTCAGAGAAAATGTAATTAGCCAGCAGTTTCACGAAGCTCCGCTGCTGACTGACATGCGTCATCATTGAGCTGCCAATGAACCAATTTCCTGTATAAATCGTTGGTTGTTACGATAAAAAACGTCAGTTAAATATATCATATAGGAGACACACACAGTGATATTTGAGAAGTGAAATGAAATTTATTGAATTTACAGAAAGTGTGCAATAATTGTTCAAACAAAATCAGGCAGGTGCATAAATTTGGGCACCACAAAAAAGAAATGGAATCAATATTTAGTAGATCCGCCTTTTGCAGAAATTACAGCCTCTAAACGCTTCCTGTAGGTTCCAATGAGAGTCTGGATTGTGGTCGAAGGTATTTTGGACCATTCCTCTTTACAAAACATCTCTAGTTCATTCAGGTTTGATGGCTTCCGAGCATGGACAGCTCTCTTTAACTCACACCACAGATTTTCAATTATATTCAGGTCTGGGGACTGAGATGGCCATTCCAGAACGTTGTACTTGTTCCTCTGCATGAATGCCTTAGTGGATTTTGAGCAGTGTTTCGGGTCGTTGTCTTGTTGAAAGATCCAGCCCCGGCGCAGCTTTAGCTTTGTCACTGATTCCTGGACATTGGTCTCCAGAATCTGCTGATACTGAGTGGAATCCATGCGTCCCTCAACTTTGACAAGATTCCCAGTCCCTGCACTGGCCACACAGCCCCACAGCATGATGGAACCACCACCATATTTTACTGTAGGTAGCAGGTGTTTTCTTGGAATGCTGTGTTCTTTTTCCTCCATGCAGAACGCCCCTTGTTATGCCCAAATAACTCAATTTTAGTTTCATCAGTCCACAGCACCTTATTCCAAAATGAAGCTGGCTTGTCCAAATGTGTTTGAGCATACCTCAAGCGGCTCTGTTTGTGCTGTGGGCGGAGAAAAGGCTTCCTCTGCATCACTCTCGCATACAGCATCTCCTTGTGTAAAGTGCGCCGAATGGTTGAACGATGCACAGTGACTCCATCTGCTGCAAGATGATGTTGTAGGTCTTTGGTGCTGGTCTGTGGGTTGACTCTGACTGTTCTCACCATTCGTCGCTTCTGTCTATCCGAAATCTTTCTTGGTCTGCCACTTCGAGCCTTAACTTGAACTGAGCCTGTGGTCTTCCATTTCCTCAATATGTTCCTAACTGTGGAAACAGACAGCTTAAATCTCTGGGACAGCTTTCTGTATCCTTCCCCTAAACCATGATGGTGAACAATCTTCGTCTTCAGGTCATTTGAGAGTTGTTTTGTGACCCCCATGTTGCTACTCTTCAGAGACAATTAAAGGAGGAGGGAAACTTACAATTGACCCCCTTAAATACTCTTTCTCATTATAGGATTCACCTGTGTATGTAGGTCAGGGGTCACTGAGCTTACCAAGCCAATTTGAGTTCCAATAATTAGTTCTAAAAGTTTTGGAATCAATAAAATTACAACGGTGCCCAAATTTATGCACCTGCCTGATTTTGTTTGAACAATTATTGCACACTTTCTGTAAATCCAATAAACTTCATTTCACTTCTCAAATATCACTGTGTGTGTCTCCTATATGATATATTTAACTGACATTTTTTATCGTAACAACCAACGATTTATACAGGAAAATAATGACTATTAACAAGGTTGCCCAAACTTTTGCATCCCACTGTATCACTCAGACTGCATACAAGGGCAAAACATACACATTCAGCCTTTATGTATAGGCTACGTGCACAAAAGAACTTCCGGCTAACTTCCGTGTGTTGAGTGTATGGTCGACTACTTCCAGTAGGCCGTGTTGTTGTTGTGGAGATTTTCTGGAGCCGCCAGTTTGTAGTAGAAATTGTTAATACACGTTTCAAAATGAGCGGATATCGGGTAAAAGAGAGGCGGTTGGCATATCAACGTGTAAAAAAGACCACACTCCGTTGTTGTGTACCCCTTTATATGAATTTGTAGAGGTACAATAGTATTATAAGCTTTCATAGCTTTCCCAAGGATGTGTCGGTGAGAGCCGCGTGTTCACCCCAAACAAGACTAGTCGTGTTTGCAGCAGGCATTTTAAAAAGGACGTCTTTATAAACAAACCGGGAAAATTGAGAAGGTTGAAGAAAGGGGCCGTTCTTTTTTCATGGAATAATTTTCAAAGACCGGCACAGAGGGCGAGTGTGTGGGAGCGGAGAGCCCTCCTCCTCCTGTCCATGACATCGACTCAGAGGAAGAGATGGAGGTGCATACCCTGGCACCAGATCACGATTACTGTCTCACTTGTACAACAGCAAGGATCGCAGATCAGTTGGCTGAGGATAATGATACACTTCGCAAGAAAGTAAAGGAGCTCGAGCCACAAATATAGACTCCCCAGCTGTCGAGTTGTTTTGGATTTTTGTCGATTTTACACCAGGTAAGTCATAATTAAGGTACTTTGAATTGCAGAAAGCCGATGTCTTGTACCATATTAACGGTAATGAACGAGAAATCACGCAAGTCCTGTATTTTAGTGAAAGTAAAGATGGGCTACACATGGTAAAATGTTGCTCCACTAAAAGTCCACCTCACAAGAGTATTCTCCTTCAAGCGAATCCACCTTCAGGATCAGGATTATGCTGATTTTTGTGATCAAATCTATCCCAATTCAAACACAAACCTTTGAACAACACAAAGTTAAGGTTTGATCCAGATTAAAACTGAGATTGGATTAGGTGATCTGATTTCAGAATCCCTCTTTTCCCTTTGAACAACCAGTTTTAAAGATTTAATCCAATCAGTTATCCAAAATCCCTTTGGAGTACTTTTGAACAACTGGGCCCATGACTATGGGTTGATTCACTCTGGAGAATCCCTTTATGTAAAACACATGTAGTAAGTCGAGTAAAAAGTAAGATGATTGACCATGCGTAAATAAATTAGTCTCCCATGACTAACAATTATTTTTGTGTGTTTTGTTTGAAAGATTCCATTCTTATGACCACCTGATGGCATTCTGGAGGCTCATCAAGCCAGCAACATCAAGGTTCATCCGTGTGACAAGAGAAGCATCGGTGTCTGTGGCAGAGAAGAGAATACTGAACAGATCAACTAAGTTGCTGCCCATATATGAGTTCTTTCTTTTTCATAAATATCTGCTGTAATAAAAATGAATTATGAGTAAACAATGACCTAAGAACTGTCTTGTTCTTGTTGATTTCTCATTATAATGTAAGGCCTTCAAGTGGGTTGTTTTAAGTTCAATTAAGTTACTAATCAGAAAATATGAGCTAAACAGGGTTGTAACATTGACCACTTGACTTAAAGTGTACACAGCAAAGGTGAACCCACACCAATGTGTTGCTAGATTTTAAAGTAATATTCAATGAGTCAGGCCCACTTGAGGGAAATTAAACACGAAGGGAGATAAAGTTGATATTTCAAACAAATAATTTATTAATTAAAATAAGTCAGTAGATGTAAGGCAAACTAAATTATGGTGTGAATCAGGGTCAGTGGACCTGACCTATTGGAAACAAATTGAGAAACATCAGTAAAATTCATCACTTCATAACTACAAGTAACAAAACTACTGTTTTCTTGATTTGACTGAGAAAAGTAGGGCTAACAAATGTTTAAGGGAACAATAGTAATGGGATGAATTGATTTATGATTGTTAATTTGTCCCATTACTTTTGGTCCCTTAAAAAGTGGGAGGCACATATATAAACTGTTATAATTCCTACACCGTTCACCTGATTTGTATGTACATACCCTCAAATTAAAGCTGAAAGTCTGCAGTTACAGCACAGCTTGTTCATTTCATTTCATTTCAAATCCATTGTGGTGGTGTATAGAGCCAAAATGATTAGAATTGTGTCGATGTCCCATTATTTAGGGAGCTGACTGTATGCTACTAAGTACAAGCCAAATTCTCACTTTACTCCTTCGGCCATAGTCCTCTGCTTTGGTTTGGCATACATCCCAGCCATCTTCTCGACGGGACCCGGTTTAACACCCCGTGAATATAAGCCATAAGCAGTGATGAGCGTATGTGATGTGTGTGTAGATGTAGTATTGAATTTATTGTTACATTATTCCAAGATTTGTCAGGGTTCTTGGCTTGTGCCACTGCTGTTCACTCTCCGTACAGCTCAGCACTGGTGGAACAACAGGAATGTCAAGCTGAGAATGATGTGCAGACTGGAAAAGTAGAGCCACACAGTGGTTACACAGTACTGATCCAGCTACACATGTACAGCTGTACTGGGCCAGCTCTACAGGGATTGAATCCTTCAGCCCCACCTGTAACAAGATGTTAAAAATGTTAAAACAAAATTTAAGAGTAGCATATATTTATATGGACTACTCAAGTAGGCTACTATTTATTTTTGTACACTGTTAGTTAAAATAGTTAGAAAAAATTAACTATTTTCCTATAAACACTTAGTAAAGTGTTTTCTTGTAAACACTGTTAGTAAAGTAATAATCTTTTTGGTTTGATGTAGTCAGTGGTGCACTCTATTTGATTTGCAGGTACACTTAGTATCCTCACTCAAGTACCAAGATTACAGTATAGGCCCGCCTACCTACCTAGACTCAGCAGGTTTACATAAACCTTTATACCGGTACCTATCTTATGTGCTGGGATGTTCAGCATACCTGGAAAAGCAAGCTATACTACACCACTGGTTGCTGTTAGTGAAAACATAGCAGTAACGTAGCACTAAGCGTACACGTTTCCGGCACCATCAGGCTGAGTACCGGAGCTCCTCAGGGCTGCGTTCTCAGTCCACTTTTCTTCACACTCCTGACTCACGACTGCACTGCCCTGCACAGCTCAAACCACATCATCAAATTCGCCGATGACACGACCGTGGTGGGGCTCATCAGCAACAACGATGAGTCGGTGTACAGAGACGAGGTTCAGCAGCTGGCTGCCTGGTGCAGTCAGAACAACCTGTCGCTGAATGTGGACAAAACAAAGGAAATGATCGTCGACTTCAGGAGAACTCGCTCCACCCACACACCACTCAGCATCCACGGTTCCACGGTTGAGACTGTAAAAAACACCAAGTTCCTGGGAGTTCACATCTCAGACG